>JBBPCX010066965.1:0-13817 GCA_037974365.1 Hydrocynus forskahlii | reverse complement strand
AATAGTGAATAGTGTCACATATGTAAATTGTTTCAGGCCATTTATCTCAGCAAAGAAGCAACGAGTGGTCGAGCGCCAGTAAAAGTAACACGAATGCAGAGGAACAAGAAAGCAATAAAAAGTACTTAAATTTGTACTGAAGTTGATATTTTGTGAGCTGGTTAAAAGAAAACAGGCTTCTCCTCGGTGCCTCCAGCCACTGGATGGATTTGTGAATTTCCATCAGCAGCTCGTGATTTCATTTAATGAACTATTGACTGAGCCAAATCGGCTATTAGACGGTAATTATGAGTAATACTCAGCTTCCATAAGGAGAGGTCTGGAAATGGTTAAGCGAACCCTGTATGTAGCTGGCAGTTCATTCAACTTAATACAGACAAACTCCAGTCAGTATCTATGATGTAACTCACCATCTTCAGCTCTGATGTGCGAAAAGTGTGTTTCTGTTCCAGATTTCATGGTGTGTTTTCACCGACAGCACAAAACAGCACACACCTGATTATAGATGCAGGAATCCAGACAAAGGCTCTCTCCAGCTCACACACACTGATTACTGATTCATGGCTTCAGGGTTTGATCAATAATTTCACAGTGGGAACATGAAGCAGCTTAACATGTAAGAAATATTGTCCATGAAATCACCAATCTAAAGGATAACTGAGTGGAACCGCAAGATTTTCCCATCTTACCACTCGGTGACAATGACATGTTTTCTTATACATAGTCAATATTTGAGATTATATCTATATCTATCTGTGTATCTTTCTATATGTACATATATATATATATATATATGTGTGTGTGTGTGTGTATATACTTATATATATATATATATATATCAGGATGTATATTTTTCATTTCTTTTCCTTTCTCCCCATCCATACGGTCCATATAGGGAAAGTAAGCCTCTAAGGTTCTGCAATACATGGCAGCCAATCAGAAATAAGATAATTTACATATATCACTCTTAAAGGCAAAGCAACAAAAGCATTTAAGGGATAAACCAAGGTTGAAAGATGGATTTTGAATTTTTGATTCTCTAACACAAACAATTCCTGGAAAAATGAAATAGAAGGAAAATGTATAATTTGGGCCCCTTAAAAACTCCGGGCAAAATCAGGTTCTTTAACGGTTAAAGACAGGAATAATATTTACATGTAATCATGGTTTAAAAATTATATTGATTTATACTTCCAAAATGAATTATATGGAAGTATAATTAGTCAAAAATTTGAATACATTTTACAATCACCTGCAGTAATTTTGGTGTCCATAGATTGCAGGTTTCAGTTTGAGAAGAAAAGAAAGCTGAGAGCGCTGAGCGCTTTTCTTTGTTCATAATTCATGAAGTGAAAGGGTTGCTTAGGAGGCTGAGGGACTGCAGCCATTTTTATAACTAAACTGAGAAAATCAGGTGTGTTATTTAAAAAAATAAATAATAAATAGAATTATGTATATATATATATATATATATATATATGTGTGTGTGTGTGTGTGTGTGTGTGTGTGTGTGTGTGTATAAAAATAAAAATAAATAAATAATTAATTTGCAACTCTATAACACAGTATAACTAAAATAATTAATGGTCAAAACATTTTGCTCAAGCCTATTTTAATTGATAGAATACACTTATATTCAGTCCAAATAGAGAAAAATCTATTGTGGTTTTACGTTAATCATTACAGTGTTCGAAATCCAATTGTATATTAAAAAATCATGCAAATATAATTCAGCATTTTTAAGTTTCAAAATTAGACTTCTGTAGATTTCTTCCAAAAAAGGGGGGTGGAGGCTGAAGCCAGAGACAGCAGTGTGTGTGAAGATGTGTAAAAGGGTGTGAAGGAGTGTGTGTGGTGATTTAGGATGAATTAATTCACTTGAAAAGAGAATTCCTGACATATGGCTGCTTGTTTTATTCCCTGTGGGAGAGTGACAGATAAAGACTGATTAAAAGGAGGTCCAAGGCTGAATGGAACAAAGACAAAGACCTACGCACACAACACACACATACACACACACACACACACACACACACACACACACACACACACATACACACACACAGAGACCAGGAATGACATCTACCAGATTTATAGCACAGATTGGTCAACACATGTAGATGAGCGGTGTTTGTACGTCTTAATCACTTGTTAACACTAAGAGCTGTTTGTGCATATTTCGTACTGAATGTCTTTCTGAGGCCTAACAAATGTCATTTCTCTCTAACTTAGCAGGTCTAAGACATTTACAGCTCTTTGCTAGATTTTGTAGCTTTTACTGAATGTCAGAGAGCACCAGGTTAACTCACAATAAACCTAAATAAGTCAGAATAAACTAGGTTAAGTGGCCAACGCCTGCAATAATTCAGAATTATTTCACTCAGGATAGCCCAGGATATGCCACAATTATCCAAAATAACTGACTTGCTCTGAATAATTCAGAATTATCCAGAATAAGCCTGGATAAATCACAAGAAGTCTGATAAACACAAAGGAAATGCAAGACACACTCACAATAAAAATACACTGAAAGAGAATAACTGGGCTACAACATGAATTAGAAGAAGCTAAAACAGTTCAGGATCATTCAACTCAGACTTTTCTTGGTCAGTATATCAGTATAAATCAAAATAACCCACAATCGTTTAGAACAGTGTAATAAGAATAAGCCAGAGAATGAGAATTCCTACAATAAGCCAGAACGAATAAACTTAGAAATAGTTTAAATAAATCAGAATAAGGCAGGAGAACTCTGAGAATAAATCAGGATAAACCAGAACAAGTCAGGATCGGAGATAAAACAGCTCCAAAGTTCAGTGCAATGTTCCTGTGCTGGAAAGCAAAAACTCCATATATTGTCTGACCCGCCTGACCCCTATGTTAGTGTGTCTGTGAGTGTGTGTGTGTGTGTGTGTGTGTGTGTGTGTGAGTTGTACCTCATACTGGATGTACTGTTTCCTCCACTCAGGGGTAATGTGGGCTGAAAGGTGCTCAGCGAACTTCATCCTGAAGATCCAAAAACACCCACCCACTCCTCCGGCAAAATCAGTGCTGAGAGTAAGTGTGTGTGTGAGTGTGAGTGTGTGTGTGTGTGTCCTGGTGTTATTATCACGCGTGTAGAGCCATCGCTGCCGGTCCGGCTGGAGTAAACAAACTCAGCCTGAATACTCAGACTGAGAGAGAGAGGGAGAGAGAGAGAGAGTGCACTGAAGGAGAAACCGCGTCCTAGCGCACGCTCCTCCAGCCCCTCACGCGGCCCCGCCCTCCTCCGTCTGGCCCCGCCCTCTCACTCCTTCAGCCCCGCCCCTCGCCCTGCGGCGCTGTGGACTGCGTCATCACGCACTGACGCGCCTTTTCGATTTTTTTTAATATCATTCAATTTTGCAAACAAACACAGCACGAGCAACAAGTACCATGCACAAACTTGAAGGAACAAACACACAAATCAACCACAAATTAAATGGATTAAATGTATAGAAACATGAAACAAAGGTTACTATGTTTTCATTGTACTGTCTTTATAATATTGTATTGTAAAGGTTGTTTTATAATAAACTTATTACATATTATAATATTACATTATTATTTATTATGTATGTCATAATCCCAGCATTATATTAGAATGGTAAAATAAAGCACCAAGACAGAGGGTGAGTGTTTGAGTTCAAATTTAGAATTTTTTCCATTCATTAATTGTACAAACAATACAGACAACAAACGCAGCACGAGCAACAAATACAAGCACAAATTGTTATGAACAAACACACAAATCAACCATAAATAAATTAAATTAAATATACAATAGCATTATGATGTGAAGGTTTTTAAAATGTTATCATTATAATGTCATTATAATACTGTAATTAAAAGGTTATTATGATAATATTGTCACATATTATAATATAACAAAGATTGTTATATTGCATCTTGTTATGAGTTACAATCACAGTATTATAAAAGATGAAATAAAGCACTGAGTACACACAAGAAAAACACAGAAAGCAAGAGAGGGGTGGCAATGTTTGAGATCAAACAAAATATAACACGTTTTCTGCATTGTTTCCTTTTCTCCATTTGTTCTGAAGATGTAAAACAAGTCTTTGTGGACGGTACAGAAAGGCAATGCTGTTTTACAGTACACCTTACTTTATGAAAAACTCTGTCATCAGTAAAACAGCATTTATAAGAAATTCGGATTTTTTACTTTAGATGGTCCATCTCCGAAACTCACTACTCTAATTAAAAATAATAACACTCATGCTGTTCAATTCATTTAGCCTTCTTATTTAGAATAAGGTACATCTGTATGTATACACTTCATGGGCTAAAATGTGTAATTATTATTGTTGTTGTTTTTGTTTTTAGATATTTTTTAAGATAATCCTAACAACAATAACTTTTATATTGTTGTAATATAATTTTACATCATATTACTAGTCAACACATATTACTATATTTGGTACAATACCTAGTACTTTATAACTACATTTCATGCACAATACATTACAACTACAACTGTTACGAGCTGTTCAGTTCAAGTTAACTGACATTATACAGACAGTGTACAGTATAATGACCTGTTCAGGCTTTTCCCAGTATTTGCCAATAGATGCAGCATCAGTTGTATGAAAAGCGTGCAGCTGAAGTACAGTAACAATTTTAAAAGTTTGCAAACACTTTACTTGAAGTGTTAGAACTCTTCTAAGGTTTTCATGACAGTGATAACATGAATGCTCACAGTGTGCACGTCATCCTAGTCGAATTGAGTTGAGTGTATTCACAGTGTATTCACAGATACATCATGAAACTGTATAGGGAACAACAAGTGAGTACTTTAAGTGGGAGGCAGCAGGATATATGTGGTATTCATTCTTAGTGTTATAATACTTTCCTCACCAGCTGGTGCATGATGACATGATAAACACTCTGGATGTTTCAGAGGTGGACAAAAGTCATTACACTTCAGTCAAAGTATATGAGAAAATGAGAAAATTGTATTTTAAATGATGTGCCCTGCAACAATAATGCAAGAGTATCCATTTTGTTTTCAGGTTAACTTTGACTGAGTCAGTTTGCATTGACATCCACATAATGAGGGAATAATATGGAATAAGCTTGGGGGGTTTCAGGGTTAAGAAGTTAAAAGTTCCCTAAAGTCCTAATAAGCCTCATTTCACTGGCCTATGTTCCACGAACATACGTGCCACTCACTGCGGCGATGATCCACTCATGTGCAATGAAACAGAAAAAGTGCAGGAAAGCAACAGTCCAGCCGTGTCCTCTTTCTCCATCACTACTGTCCGCTTTAAATCCAGGCTTGTATCATCATAACTCAACATTTGAGGTCATTTATGCTCCTTAAGAGACCTCAGCATTTCTATGTCAGTTTTTTAAATCTGCATGGTAGAGCAGCGCACATTACAGTAAAACAAATGAACATTCTTTAAAGCACTAAAAGCAGTTAAAAAGGTTGTGTTTTTGTGTTTTCAGGGCAGAAATAGGATTTATTTGGGCCTGGGAGGGGAAAATAGTTCCAAAACAGGGCCAAAATTGTATACACACAGTGGATCTAAATCAGGGTGTACAAGCCTAGTCACAGTGGTCTCCAACACCAGTCTGCCATCTGGGTTCCGCACCCAGGTCCTGGACTCAACTACCATCACATTTTAGAGTCTGCCATGCTCCCAACACACCTGATACTACTAATCAGCTGATTGATAAGCCCCTCTTGAGCTGAGATGGGTGAAGAACACGGAACTGTTCAGGGTAATGAAGACCTTCAGGACCATCCACGTACTAGAGCCAAGTGTGTGGGATCTGAACTCTCCAGGACCAAGACTGGTCACCCCAGCTCTAAATAGTTTAATACACTATGAACTCTTTCTTATTTTTACAACCCTGTATCCAAAAAAGTTGTGATGATGAGTAAAATGTAAATAATAATAGAATGCGGCAACATATCAAATGTTAAACCTGAGTATTTATTGTTTTATGAAAACAGGTATATGCTCATATTGAATTTAGTGCCAGCAACACATTTCAAAAAAGTTGGGACTGAGGCAACAAAAGACCACACAACTAACTGGCAACAGGTTAGTAACATGCAGAAAAAAGTATTGGGACTGACCATTCCACCAACAAAGACTTTAATGACATTGCATTCAGATACATAGACTTTAATATGGAGTTTTTCCCCCTTTGCAACTATAACAGCTTCCACTCTTCTTGGAAGGCTTTCCACAAGATTTTGGAGTTTCTGTGGGAATTTGTGCCCATTCATTCTGTAGAGCATTATGAGGTCAGTCGCTGACCTCACGACGAGAAGGCCTGGCTCGAAATCTCCATTCCAGTTCGTCCCAAAGGTGTCTGATGGGGTTGAGGTCCGGGCTCTGTGTGGCCCAGTCAAGTTTTTCCACACTGAACTCATTCAACCATGTCTTTATGGAGTTTGCTATGTGCACTGAGACACAGTCATGCTGGAATAGAAAAGGTTAGAAAAGTTAGAAGCATGGTGTTGTCCAAAATGTCTTGGTATGCTGAAGCATTAAGATTATAAATAAAGTGGTCTAGCCCAAACCCTGAAAAAAACGTGTGTCCCAATATTTTTGTCCATATAGTGTGTCAACTGCCTTGACCTTGTGAACCTGTTTCAGTGAAAAGCTTGGACACAGCGTCCCCATGTGGACTACGTCAGAACTGCAGGTTCACAGGAAGGACACAACAGATGGTAAAATAAAACAGTAACTGAAAAGGGGGGCTTTCGTTTTTATCGGAACACCATTCCAGTAATAGATTGATACATTAAAAGTATACAAATAGATAAAGATATATATTTATATCATGTCATATATTAAGATATCATACATCCTAATTTGCATTCTAATCTCTTTGTAAACGTCTTGTTTGCTTTTATTGTATATTTTAATTCTGCATTCTACATTTTATTCTACATTCTAAATGATACAATCGGAAAAATATAAAAAGTAAATAATGACAAATTGATCCTCAATCAAAACCCCAGTCCATCCGATTCGCTTTGTGTAACCAAGTACTAGCTTTAATGCTTATTAGCATGTATTAGCATATATTAGCATATTCATATATGTATGAATAATATATTATGTGTCATTTATAATATACATTATGTAAAGCTGGTACATACTGTGTATAGTTTAGTATATAGTACGTGATGTATAACATATAGTATTTATAGTTTAAGACATTATGTATGATCTAATGTATAGACTATTTATACACTATATGGACAAAAGTATTGGGACACACCTGTTTTTGAGGGTTTGGGCCCCTTAAATCCAGTGAAGGGCAAGCTTAATGCTTCAGCAGACCAAGACATTTTGAACAACGCCACGCTTCCAACTTTATGGACTTGGTTTGGAGAACAACCTTTTCTATTCCAGGATGACTGTGCCCCAGTGCACAAAGCGAGGTCTATAAAGACATGGTTGAATGAGTTCGGTGTGGAAGAACTTGACTGGCCCACACAGAGCCCTGACCTCAGCCCCATCCAACTCATTTGGGATGAACTGGAACGGAGATTGCGAGCCAGACCTTCTCATCCAACATCAGTGCCCGACCTCATAAATGCTCTACAGAATGCATGGACACAAATTCCCACAGAAACTCCAAAATCTTGTGGAAAGTCTTCCAAGAAGAGTGGAAGCTGTCATAGCTGCAAATGGGGACCAACTCCATATTAAAGTCTAAAGTCCCTGCTGGTGTAATGGTCAGGCGTCCCAATACTTTTGTCCATACAGTGTAGTTTAATAAGGCGTGTGGTTTGCTGTGTTATGATTTCTTTTAATCAGTAATGGAGAACTCTGCCGGCTGTCGCAGTTTTAGTCGGAACGTTTATAGCGCCGGACCAGCCTTGACCAATAGGCGCTAAATTTGATTTCCACCTGCATTCCGGCAATAATAATAATAATAATAATAATAATAATAATAATAATAATAATAACACCCCGACCCCGAATGCGGGACTAAGGGGTAGAGAATGGATGGATGGATAATAATAACAAAATAATAATATATAATAATGAGATGACATGAGATAAGATATGATAGCCTTTTATTAATCCCACAGGTGGGAAGTTTTCATTGTTACAGCTGCAAAGTAGATAGAATAACTGATAGAATAGGAGCTATTCATTTCATTATATATAGAATAGTAATTATAATAATTGAGAATGCAGTCACAGGGGGCTTCTACAAAACGGGATTTCTCAGTTAACTTTGACCCACAGTTGAAGACTCTTTTCAGCTCTTTTTCCTTTTTCAGTTTGACTTTGGCCTTAAATTTATGTTGCTAAACTCAGAAATGCAGCTTTGTGGAACAAACACCTGTTTCTTCAAATTCGTTGTATTTCACTATGAGGAGGTTTAGGTTCAATCTAGAATGTCAGTCAGTCAGATAATCTTCAAAAAGAGCTGCGTTTTCAAATGTCAAAAGTAATTTAGTAACAATCCAATAACTTATATAACTATATAACAATTTAGGAATAGGGTACATCCATTTTTTTAAAGAATTATTTGCGAAAAATGCAAAAATATCAAATGAAACCTGTACTAAATCATAAAATAAATCAAATTTTGCTAAACAATCAAAAACTGCTGTTTAATTTAAATTTCAGTTTGCAGATCCAGGTGTATGGGCTCGTTTTTTATTTTTTACATTTTCGTCTTTCTAGACTATCAGTGATAATAGACTAAATAGTCAGATAATAGTAAGAAATTCAACAAATACTGTAGTGTAATATATACAATATAATAAACAATGTCCAAGTATCATCAAAATATTGATGTAAACAATGTGGTAAATGGTCCAGAAGATATTCAGTTCTTAATTATTTAATTAATGAAAAGATGCACAGATTGTAAGAAGAAGTCACAAAATGCCAAAATATCAAATAAAAGGAGTGTAAAAGACTTTGAGAAAAGATAATCAAACAATTATTAAAATATTCTTGCAGCAAATTATCCAGATGACAACACACATAATCCAACATATAATTAAGTAAAAGAAAAATGTGAAAATATCCTGTACTACATCATAAAATAAAAAAATAAAAAAAAACATTTTTTGCACAAAAATAAAATAGTACTGTCTTATCAGTAGATCAGTAGATCCAGGTTTATGGGCTCAGTATTCTAGACTATCAGTGAACCTGAGAAAATCAGCCAATCAGAGCGCAGCAGGGGCGGGGTCACCGTGCCGCCGTGACCCGGATGTTGTGTGTGAGAGAGCGGTGTGTGTGAAAGTGCATGTAGCAGGGCTGCAGTGTTTTTGTTTACTGGATTGTTGTTATTGTTTGTATAACTGTTACTGTTCCTGCCATGGCCTCGCGCTCCTCCTCCCCGGACTCTGAGGGCTGTGAGCTGCAGGAGGAGTTCGAGAGCGCGGCGGACCGAGTCAGAGAGCTCGCGCACTCCGCTCCTCGAGACAAACTGCTCTACCTGTACGCGCGATACAAACAGGTGAGAGAGTCTACACCTTTCCACACCTTACTACAACTCACTACACCTTACAACATCTTATTACATCTCACTGCAACTTACCACACCTTACTATATCTCACTACACCTTACTACACCATACTACACCTTGCCACACCTTACTACAACTCACTACACCTTACTACACCATACTACACCTTGCCACACCTTACTACACCTCATACCTTAATACACCTTATCACACCTCACTACATCTTACTATACCTTACTACACCTCACTACACTTTACCACACCCCACTACACATTACTACACCTCACTACACCTTACTACACTCCACTACACCTTAATATACCTTACTACACCTTACCACACCTCACTACACCTTACTATACCTTACTACACCTCACAAAACTTTACTACACCTTACCACACCTTACTGTACTTCACTACACCTTTATACACCTTACTACAACTCACTACACCTCACTACACTTACTACACCTTACCACATCTTTCTACATTATACTACACCTCACTACAACTCACTAAACCTTACTACAACTCACTACACCTTACTGCACACCACCACAACTCACTACACCTTACTACATTTTACTACACCTTAATACACCTTACCGCAACTTATGACAACTCACAACACCTCACTAAAACTCACTACAGCTCACTGCGCCTCACAACTTCTCCCTACACCTCACTACACCTTACTACACCTCACTACACCTTACTACACCTCATTACACCGCACTACACCCCACTGCACTTCACTGCACCTTACTGCAACTCACTACACCTCACTACACACTTCTACACTTCACTACAGATCACTATAGCTCACTATACCTTACTATAATTACTACACCACACTACACTGTACTGCACTTCACTACATCTTATTGCACCTCACTACACCTTACTACACCACAATAAACCTTGGTGCACCTCACTGCACACCTCACTACACCTGACTATACATGACTACTTCTTACTACACTGATAACTACACCTTACTACTCCTTACTACACCTTATTACACTGCTCTATCTATACGTGTGATAAAAATAGGTTAAAAAGACAGAAACAGTCTAAACTTTACTACACCTTTACTGATAACTACACCTTAATACACTTTACTACACTGATAACTACACCATACTACTGTTTACTACACCTTACTACACTTATAACTATGCCTTACTACACCAATAACTATATACTACTTCACTAATAACTACACACTACTACACTGATAACTACACCTTACCACACTGATAACTACACAACTACAGACTCTGATTACGGTCCGTCCAGTGATAGATGGGTGGACTGGTCTTGACAAGTGAGACAAGTGAGCAACAGTAATGAACTGAATGGACACAGGAAAATTAAATTAAATTAAAAGTGAAGCATTTTAAAAAATTGGTTCAGCTCTTGAAGGCCTCTATAGTCAGTTGATGAGCTAGATCTAGGGTGTTTAAATATTAAAAAGAAAGAAATACTCATAACCATGCAGCACTGTGGGTCACTAGCAGCAGGATTAAAAACACTGCAGTAAATGAATTAGGAACTAAAGTGCAAAAAAGTAGACTTTAAGTCACAGTAAAAGTAGAACTAACATGAACACAGTAATCCCCCGCTTAATCGCAGTTCAGCAGTCGCGACTTCAGTCTCTTGCAGATTTTTTCGGAGAACAGAACTAATAATTGTTTGCGTAAACCACAGATATCCTCTGCAATTTTTTTGCTTTTGTGATGTCTGGGCCTTGTCCACCATGCCACCTTGTCCTCGTGCTGGGTTGTTTTTTTGGGCGCTGTGGTTAGCAAGGCAATCAGACACCTGAATGGAACAAGCCTCGGCTGCTCAGCGCCGCTCCCAAACAAATAACTAGCACAAGGATGAGGGTGCGTGGCGGACGAGGCCTGGACGTCACAGTCAGTTGTACTCGGATTGAAAGTAGCCAATCCGAGAACGCTATTTATTTCTCCTTGCTGCTGATTGGCTGCTGCCCTGTGACGCTGCAGTCCAGAATTTCCCCTGTGGAGCGTCTCGGGTGTTCTTGTGGTTTTTACGTTCTGTTCTTCCCTAAAGCCCTGTATTTTATTACTGTATTTACCTGCTTATAACAAAGAAAACAGCAGTGCATACCAAAGAAAATGCTCGTGTATTAATTACAGTACAGTCTATACAGGGGTAACATTGATATTTTACATTATAGCACTGCAGGAGTTCAGTGTAAACTGTATAGTACAAATATGGGTTTACCTTTTAACATATGGGTTTACTGTAACATAATTTGTTAGGGATGTACCAATACACCCAATTCATGGTAATGTATTTCTCAGTAATGCCTGTTGTGACATTTTTGCAAAGTGATGTCATTATTCTTTCACGCCTTGTTGAACCCTAATGAAATGTTTTATATCTGTGGATACATGTTTCACAGGCCAAAGTTGGAAAATGCAACACGCCCAAACCAGGTTTCTTTGATTTTGAGGGTCAAAGAAAATGGTAAGTCATTGCGTGTATTTTAATATTTGAAAATCTAATACTGTCAGATCAAAACTTCATATCGAACTGAAATGCTTATCACACAGATCTATGTTACCAGTGCCACTGATGGTTGCTGTAATGTGTAATTGTGTAATGTGATGCGCCTACATAGTTTTGAGCAGGCAGAAGCTCAGTATAGCTATTGTTGAATTGTATTAATATTTATATAGTTATTGAGTGTCACATTAGTTTGAGAATGGTCGTTTAATAGAATAAGCCGTTCCAACTACTCACATTTAAACTCACCAAAATTCTTGTTAGCCTGAGTATGTGAACCCGGTTTTAAGAAAGGTGGTTGCTGTCTTATATTAACTTTAACAGCATTTGTTAGGTATTGTGAGCTGGAAGGTGTTCAGAAATGTATTTCATGTGACCAGCACCTAGTAGTTCCTCACTCTTTTCGATACTACAGGGGGATAAAAAGCAAACACAGGAACTTTTTAATAAATAATTTAAAGTGTGCTCACGGGACCGTCACGCTGGTTCTCTGCGGAGGAGAGATTCGTGACTGGCCTCGTTCAGTAGGTCACGCAGCACTTGGTTTGAGTAGACAAACAATATATACTCAAAATTGTACAGCATCTTTGGGTATTTTGAAAAGCGCTTTATAAATTAAATGTATTATTATTATTAGCCGGCTCAGAACTTGGCAGCGCATTTAAAGGCGCACAACCCCTTTTTCCCCGCCCTCTGTAGAGAACAATGGAGGAAGGTTTTGGGGTATTAATTCTCTATGGGAAAAAAAGGTAAAAAAAAAAATTGGCATGCTCCTTTACACCGTTAAATGAGTCCCGAACCGGCTGTCATGTAAACATTGGGTCCTCCAGGTAGCCGGGGGAGGGGCTGCCCACTGCAATGCCTGTTGAAAATTGTAGTAGTCTGCTGGTGATTCCCGTGAACCAGCAGATGCAAAACTGGCATTTAAGTATCGATACCAGTGCTAATTGATATCGAACTCAATACTAAATTTTCGATAAGTATCTGAGAATCGATTTTTTTTTACAACATTAGTTCACTATAGGTGCAAATGCCTTTGTTTTTAATTATTTTCACACGGAAAATATTGCGGGACAAAACACAAACTATTCTTTTTTTTTTCTTCTAATCTCGCATAGAAAAAAGAGATCCATGTGAAGTGTATTTATCAAATGCATTTGAAAATGACCGAAATGTATTTGTGTTTAACGTTTGCAATATATTTTGGAATGCATTTGTGTCTATTTACATAAATAAAACATGCCTGTGTATGTGTGTGTGTGTATGTATATATATATATATATATATACACTACTCACAAGAAGTTAGGGGTATTGTTATTTACATGAGTGCTTTTCCTATTTGCTCTGAATTTTAATGAAATAAGTAAAAGTTCCCTTTGATATTATTAATAATGTATGAGAAGAAACACCATTTTCATTAGTTTAATATTTATTATGCCAAAAATTTAGACAATAACAAGGATAGCCCCAAATAACAAAAATTGACAATGTCAGTAGCATGTTTTTCCACCATTTGCCACAATGACAGCTTGACAGCGATGTCTCATGCCCCTCACTAGCTTCATGATGTTGTTCTGAGGGAGGCAATGCGTTCCACTCTTCCACAAGTGCCACACGCAGTTCTGCCAGGTACGGGGAGGGGTACGATCATCCAGTCTCTGCTTCAACTGGTCCCAGACATGCTCTATGGGGTTCAATGACAATTCTGCCACGATGTGGTGGAGCATTATCATCCATGAACAGAAAGTTGGGGGTGTGCTGGCGGAATTGGGGG
>JBBPCX010066964.1:0-13818 GCA_037974365.1 Hydrocynus forskahlii | reverse complement strand
GTCTTTGAAAGTCCTTCAGGAAGCCTGGAGAACTGTTCCTCAAGACCACATTAACATACAAGAAAGTCTGGATCTTTGGATGCAAATATGAAGAAATGAAGGGTGGCTCAAGAAGTTTTTAACTTGTAGTTCTCAAAAATCTTAATCTGGTTTCTCCTTTGATGTCCTTGAGCACACTATATAAGAATGAAGCACATAAGTGATATTTACATTTGTGAGATTCTCCAGGCAGCTCCACTGTAGTATTCTCTGAAGTTTATAGAATAACTTTACTCTCATGCATTCTTAAGCCAGCATTAAAGTGCTTAGGACCGTGTGCAACTTCCTTAGACTAACTGAATGGGCATCTATGTTCACTCAGGCTGTTCTGAGAAGGCCATATATAGTATTCATTGTAGAGTAATCAGATGATTGAGGGTGGGAGAGAGGGAGATAGATAGAGTGCTCTTTCTGTGTCTTGTTTACTCCCATTAGACAAACCACAGCTGGAGACTGCGCACTCTGCCAGCACGGCTTCAGCATGTGATTCTCCCTAAGACAAGAGAACGAGGCAAATAAAAAGAGCGAGCAGGAGAGGGGGGGATGGCAAACAAGAAAAACTCTACTTGAGGGATATAGAGACCTTTACTGTGGAGGGGATCAGATAGAGATGGCACCATGTTTTGATAAAAGTGCCATAAGTAATTTTGTGATATTTAAAAGCTGGATTTATTGACTTCTTTACTTTTTTTATCTTTTTGTTACAATACTTGGTATCAGAGTGGTTCTCTAACATTAGGTTGATACATAAAGCAGTGAAGCCTAGCAGTGCTGCCTTCAGCTGTTTCTCAGTGGTATAAATATCAAATGTGTCTTTCATGTGGACTTGTGAACCCGAGTGTGTGCATTATTTCATTCTTGAGATGAACCTTAAGCCAGGGACTTACATTAGTTGCGCTATGCAAATATTTTGGAAATCTGGTGAACTGGTGTCAGGGACATCGTAATGAAAACAGTGTTTCTAGTCGACCACAGAAGAGTAAAAGAGTAGGTCTGTTGTGATTGCTTGATTAAAATTGAACCTATAATCTTAATGATTTGCCAATGCCATTTTTTTTTTGTGCATGATGATAATAGTACACTCTAGTGCTAATCAAAGAATGTACACCCATTTTTAAAGAATTGTATTTTGTTAGTTCTATATAAATTCTAGGAAGTTTTTCTTATGGATGGTTGATCATTGTTCACTTATTTTTGTTGTTTGGCCTATTTTTGTTGTTTGGCCTTTAAAAAAAATCTTACTTAATTAATTGGCGAACGTGATTCAAAGGAATTGTTCAATCATACACGTTGCTAACAACAAATGGAAGCTAGTAGCCACCAGTTAGCACAATATCTTTTGAATAATTCTATTGGCCTTCAGCCAATATTAGCATTAATGTGCTTACTATTTGTTTACTGCCTAAATAACTGATATTAATGCATACATTTTTGGATTACTAATGCTTACATTTCTTGGATTACTGGATTACTAATACTGCAATGGACTGGCCGTCTTTCAAAGGTGTTTCTTCACCTTTCGTCTTATGACTGCTGCAGCTCAGAATGATAGATTGAAGGAAGGATTGAGGCATAGATGGATGGATTTAGGGATGGATGGATGGATGAATTGCTTACCAGTATAATCAATGATTGTTAATATAATCAGTGGTAATCAACTCTTTCTGCAACTGTTTAGGTGCCTTCAGTTCATTTTAAAAATGCTTATGAATGTTCATGAACCATTCATTGCCTTTTTTTGTCAGTTCCTAAAGAATGACTCAAACATAATAGACTGCTCAGGTTCGCAAGCTGCAATTAAGCTGTTGTCCAGGTGTGTCGTTGGATGTGGGTGGCTGTTTAGAGATTGAGTGAGATGTCTGGCGTCTAATTATGGCCCTTGCCACCACACACCAAACCCTCATTAGGACGCATGCCCAGTAGTTCTGTAAATGAAAGACTCGCCCAGCTGGTAAAGGTCTTCATCCCATGATTGTGTACCGGGCAGTGCTTTCTCAGCTGTCTCTGGCTCTACTTTAATGGAATGGGGCTGACCTTTCTGGACTCTCTGAATGGTAACCTTTATTATTAATAACACATTGTTTTCATTTGAAAATATAAACAATGCAGTAGTTTTCAGTCTCAGTAAAGAAAACAGGGCTTGTAACACTGGAAATAACCAACTTGGTACAAACACTTGAAGTTCCATTGATACCTTGAGCTGGTCCCACCAGAAAAAAATGAAGATGTAATTCTTTAATATGGAAGAACATTACAGCACAACAGTCAGCCAACCAGTTTTATTACAAGAAATGCGACACTAGACAGTTCCCAGAAGAGCATTGTAACACTTATGTTTTAAACC
This sequence comes from Hydrocynus forskahlii, assembly GCA_037974365.1. NCBI lineage: Eukaryota > Metazoa > Chordata > Actinopteri > Characiformes > Alestidae > Hydrocynus > Hydrocynus forskahlii. The sequence goes on along the minus strand of JBBPCX010066964.1, from coordinate 11,435 downwards.
TCCACAGGGTTCTTTAACAAAGGTAAAAGGCTGTAAACCAAGGTACTGAGAATTTCCCTGCCTTTATTAGCAACTGATGGTACTTGCATTCTGAGCACCTCTGACGGAGTAAATCAAGGTCCCTCACTGATGGGGATTCATTAAACCTGCAGCACTGGAGCAGTGTTATTGAATATTAAATTATAAATACTAATTGTTGATTTTAAAATGTTGAAATTATTCAACTTGTGCTTTTATTCACTTATTATAGTATTCATGGCACGTACAGTAGGGGCTAACAAGTATTCAGACTCTTTTGTTTTTGTTATTTAATATACTTCCAGTGCATATGTCTTATGACACTGTACTTATAAATATGAGCAAATACATATGTATGATCAAAGATTTAAAAGGCTTAAAAAAACAAAATTGATGTATTCACATACCGTATTAAATTGTGAATATATTAAATTGTGAATAAGGGGCAAGATATTAAGGCTGGCAAAAACATTGCTTTTGGCTGGGATGAGCTTTTTGAAACAATGTATTCTCATGTGGTGAAACAATATATGATCCCATGAACACCATAACCACAGTGAAGTATGGTGGTGGGAGCATCATGAAATGGGGCTGCAAATTTTATGTAATTCTTAAAGAATCTCAGGCAACCACATGGTACTGAATCCAATATGATGTTCCATTGTTTACAGTTGACACAATGCTTGGTACTCTCTTCGAACATAATATACATTTCAGCACTTTATAAAAATATAATGATCAAGCCCACAGCCCAGTTCCAGCAATGTCATGATCTAAATATTCTAAATACAATTGCATGCATTTGTCCACAGCAGGGAAAAAGAAGTCCAAATTCCAGACATTCAAGAACTTCTTTGCGAAGAAGAAGAGGAAGGAGGCTGCAGCTCCAGTGGGGGAGAGTGGATTGAAGTCCAGTCAGTCCAGTGATGATGTTAACACTCCTGATGTAACCCCCATCCACACTGACAAAGACTGTGACTCTGGGTAGGAGGATGACTTTTTAATGCATTGTCTCTTTACTGTTGTATTCAACAACTCTCTTTGGTGATAAGTAACATGTTAGCAGGCCTTTAAGTGTTTTGGCTGTGCTATCAGGGTTGGAACCAGAAGTGTCATAAAATAATAAAACATTAGGTTGTCAATTATCAGTTTGTTTTGCCGCATAACTTTTGTTGGCGGGGGATGGTGCATAGGGGCAGAGAGGTTCAAATATAATTTGTGTTGCTGGGGATAAATACAGTATTTTTGTTAACCGGTCAGGTAGAGACATAATTTTATTGGGGACTGGGGTGGTACAGACAATAATTTTGTTAATGGTGGTTAGGGTTAACAAGATTCACCCATCAGTAAGCATTAGAATGATTGAAATGACATGAAAGCCTAAGGCTAATAAAGCCCCTGTTTGGAATTCAGGATGTTTATCTAGCATCCTTCATTACATTCCATTTAACTGACTCTAAACATCATATTCCGGAAGGAGCTCAATTAATTTAAACAATACACAAACAATAAACAGCAGTCCTTTGTCCTGTAATTGGATGGTGTTACAATAAACAAAGGGTCTCTATTGCTTACTGGTATAACACAGGGCAGCCAGTCAGAACAAGGATTTTTACATGCTTCAATTAAGGCATGGTTTGAGACTTAATTATGGGGCAAAGAGAAAATGTTCATGTGAAAATAAATTATCGTTGTTTTTGATACGTAAAACCACAGACTCCAGAGAAGACGCATACAGTGCAAAAAATATTGGATATAGCCCTAATATAAAAGATATTTTCTGTTAATTCAATCATTTCATTTCATTCACAACATAGACAGATAACCATGCAAAGTGTAGTGGGTTCTCTTAGCAGACACTGAGGAATCCTGTAGTGAGATGTCTGTGTTACCTGAGAAATGTGTTATTTACTCGGTTCTTTTCTACATTAAAGCCTACTCAAAAACAAATTTTAAGTCATTTAAGCATCCTTTGGGCTAAATTCTTAATAACAACATGAGCCAGTTCCCGGGGTTTATCAGTGCATGCATCAGTCCAGGTCTTCACACTGCTGGACCACTGTAGAGTCGAGTCAGCTGCACTGCCACTGTGGAGAGGCCTCCATCTCCATGTAAGGCACATTTTTGTGCTGAGTTCAGATGTGCAGCAGGGAATTAGCCAACACTGTCCTGCTGGCATGATCAGCTGTATAATAAATACACTGTTTTTCTGTGGGAGAGAGCCAGAGCTGAGTGCTTTGCAATCCGAGGAAACCACTCTGGACTTGGGGGGTGGTGGGGAGGTGATGAGGCCAAATATGTGTTAGACCAAAAGTCATGGATTGTGCAAACACAAAGTGTGACATTTATAAAGTATATTTACCCTTTTTCACCAGTGGAGGATATAACAAATCTCAGAAAATGGCACTGTTATATTTTGAAATGCATTTTCCATAAGCAGTCCGTTAAAAATGAAGGATTCTATACTGTATTCTATCATGCTTGTTTACATTTATCCCCATATTACTGGTCTTGAAAGCATGGGAAAAAAACTGCATGTTTACTTGTATGGGTAAAACAGAAGTCCCATAAAAATGAAATATCAATGGCTATTTTTGGTATGTAAACCAGCCCAATTGTCATAAGTGGTGGACATCAGCGGGAGAAAATGCGAGAAACCTGTAGGGAGCTTTTAACACTTTATTTACCACAGTATCACCATATTTGTCTAAATGTCCCTTAAACGATCCACCTCTCTTTTCACAGGTCGAAGATCAACATGGGGAACAAGGCTTTGTCACATGACAGTGTCTTCACCTCTGAATCGCCCTCTTCCGAGACCAATGAAGCTCTCAGAGCCTCACAGGACAGCATACCCGGGAAAGTTAAATCTCTACAGGTATTGTACAACTTCATGAACGCAAATACAGTCGTGTGCAAGAGTTTGGGCAACCTGGTCAAATTTCACATTTTGCTAACTGAAAATTAGTACACATTCTCTAAAGAGACCACATTCCTCCAGATTTTAAGGTTTATTTATGTTTAATTAATGCCTATTTGCTGAATGTAACATAAAATGTAACCAATGCGATAGTAGTTGTTATATTTTGTTTTTTTAGGGTAATATTTTATTGTTTATTATGTTTTGCCGCTATGTTAAACTGGGAATATTCAACCTCCTGCATTAATGGCTGGATGGTTCACTATATGTAATAGGATTTTTCCACCTAAGAGATTTAATTGTTTATCTGTAAACCATTACATCACTGACCACTATCTTAGCTAAGCCAGGTTTAAGTGCTCATTGACAGAATGACAGAATGGGCTCAGATGTGTCCAGGGTGTGTTTCTCCTTTGCAATTCGCTCCACCTTAATGAGTATTAGACTTGGCACTCCAATGGGCCTTGGTATAAAATTAGCAAGCCTGTACATAAGCCTCTGGACACAGACTTGATGTGTTGGGTTTTGACATCTTGCATCCAGCCCGATTCCGACAGAGGAGAGAGTATTCAAGGTGACTAGTCAGAAAGGGAACACGATGAGACTGGAAGAATAAATACATTTGTCAGAGTGATTTGTGTTCTGCAGGATTTTGAGTTTCTTTATTCTTTTTCGTGTAGTCTATATCATGATTTATATACCTGACAGCCGTTCTGCCCTACTTAAACTAATGTCTCAGTCCTCACAGTGTCTGTTTTCATGGACTAAATGTGACTGTAGAGTGTCAGCTGAATTCAGCCTGAAAAGTATGTAACAGTGATAGTTACTGTACAGTTAGAATATTTATTACATAGCAGTAATCCTTAAGCATTTAACCCATTTAAGTGTATTAGTTTTTACTATTGCAATGCAGAAATAACCAAAATCTTACATTGTTTATAGTTTGTTAAAAATATACACTTTTTACCACTTATCAGTTTATTTAATAAATTGTAGATTTTCATTCTTGTTAAGCATTGGAAAGTTGTTGAGTGAACAACTGTAAGCGAAAATATATCAACTAAAGCAAGTTTCCTTTATAAAACTCACAAGTAACAGTGCCTGGCTGACATCCTATTAACTGGTTGAGTGGTGATGATGTGGTGATCATATTCTAGACTATCCTTTAACACTGAAATCACTCGTTAACTGTTTCATCCTGTTGACTGTCACTTAATAGCTCGTTAACTAACGCTTGTCTGGTGATCTACATGTAATTATATTAGGTGGTATTTATAGGTAGTAGTAGGGATGAATAAAAAATCTTGACATTTTTAGGACTAAAATAGTGAACATACTGTAAATGTATTTAATACCAAAGAATATTGAGTGTATTTTTAGTAAATAATAAGTGAGTAACATGCAAAGATAGATTTTTTTTTTGTATGTACACTAGTGGGATCAATTATTAAATATAATAAATGGGAGGGGGTCAAATATTTATTTATACATGGAAGGCTGATGCTGTAAGCTCAACCCACATAATGATGGTCCTCATTGGGTTAATCCAATTGTCTTTCCACAGCTGCAGCTGAAGCAAGCTATCCGGATGGGCTCTCCTTCGTCTGCGGCCTCCACGAGGAAGGGCGAGGATACGGGCGCTCTGTCGGAGGACGACGGCCTGCCCTGCAGCCCCCCGGAGTACTCCACCCTCCACACTGTTCTGGCCACTTCCTCTCAGAGGGTACGGCTTCCTTCTAACACAGCTGCACTCTGTCTTGTCTTTTTTTAAACCTGATATTAGAGATTAGAGAAGGGAAAGCCAATAAATTGTGTTCAATCATTCTTTGATTAATCCTCAAAAATATCATATATTCAAGAGCGCACACCCAACATGTACTGCCTGATCTACTACAAATGGTAAAAAGTCAGCCATATCAATGGAGCATTCCATGTTTTGTTACTCACCATTATCATACCAGTTGCCTTTCTGATATGTAGGACTGAGCAGAGCTCCTATTGTTTGATTGGTTGAGGCAGAGCGTATATTGTGGCCTTGGGTTGCCTTTAATGGACACCCAGAGTTCCACATGACCAGCGTGTTAGGCATCAGGGCTCGGGCATGTGAGTGTGAGTGTGTGATAGTATCTGACATCATGAGGCCTGAGTGCAGAGGCAGGAAGCTCCCCGCTGAGTTGTCTAAATGGATTAAGCTTGCCGCTTGTCCTCCCTCAGCTTTGGGCTCTGCACCCTGTACCTGTCTGCTCTCTCCATTCATGTCCCGTCCTCAGAAAACAGTGTCCCTGCCTGCCCTGTGCGGCTCACACGCAAGCCAAAAAGACGAGAGCTCACCATTAATCCACATGAAAGGACACTGTACTGTTGCTAGACTGAGATCAGGAATGTTGACCAGAGAGCAGCCATCTAACAGCCAGGTCCTGGCTGGTCCAGTACCACTGGAGCATCATCATTATCATAGGTTTTGACACAAATATCTGCCTTTTATTCAGTGCAGACACATGTTAACAAATGCAGAGAAGCTCTACGGTCCAGAATCATTATGTTCTAAGACTAAGTTAACCCTTTAAACAGTGCTAGACAACATGTAACATGTACCACAATTCCTCATAACTAGATATCTCATATGTGTTAAGGTGCGCCTGCAAAGAATAAAATGCAGACCATTGCAGAGAAGCTCCACAGTCCAGAATCATCTTGTTCTAAAACTAAATTAGCCCTTGAAACAGCACTGATACGTAATACTAATAACTATATGCGTCTTACATAAAACTGTCGCATTTGGTACTAAACAGCTTATAGTGGCTATGGAGTAATACATCTTAAGGCTAATAACTGAATAATAAACATACAGTTTGAGGGATTAATCGATCCTACCCTCCTAAATTGACACAAAGTGAAATGCCAACAAACCTGACACAGAAGTGAAAGCAGCAGGAGCAGCTTAAGTAATTAGAATTTCACTGCTGTGTCTCCGCAGTCGTCTGGTGTGGTCCAGAGAACCAGCTCCCTCAGCCTGGAGGGAACAGACAGCGATGATGACCAGGTAACACACTCTTCTTCACACACAGTCTTCACACAGAGCCTTACACTTTATAAAGAAAGGTTCCTAAACGGTTCTTAAATTGCTGGGGGTGCTTTCACAGGTATAGAAATTTCACACGCAGAGGAAAGACAATAAATACTAAATATGCATGTGCTTCCATGAGAGCAGTATAGTCTACAACAGTATTGCATATATTGCAAGTGTACTGAAGTAAACTGTGTAAACAGTACAGAACAGCTGTCGTGGTTGATGGCGTGTATTCTGCAGTACAGGCAGAATAAGAAAAAGCACAGACTGGGTAATATAAGTGATGTGACGTGTTTGCTTACTCTGTCTGCACTGAACTGACCACAGAGGTTTGTGGTGTATGGATAAACAGCGCAATATGGGCTTTACATTTACAGCATTTGACTGACACTCTTACCCAAAGTGACTAAGATTCTACCAGAGAAGATGTTAGTCCTCCACCAAGGACCTATCAGATCACACACACAAGACACAAGTTTGTTAGTGACGTTTGTGTTAGTTAAGTTAGTTTATGATGTGAATATGTTAGATGTGATCCTAATTACTCAGTAAAGAAGGCTCTGTTTGAAGACAGTGAGGGCTTCAGCAGTTCTGACAGTCAGGGGAAGTTTGTTCCACCACTTCAGTGTTAAAGCTGAGAAAAGTCTTGATATACTTCTTGATGTTTAGATGTTTGTGTTGAGGAGTCTGATGGCCTGAGGAATCTGATGGCCTAACCCAAAATCTGCCCAGAGTTTTGTATGAACATGCAACCTTGCCTCTCGCAGAGCAGTGTGTTAACCAGTGGTGCGTTAATGGTCTACTGGTTAATTATTATAATAATAATACTTTTAAATTATATAGCGCCTTACTCAAACCCAAGGGTGCTTCACAGAGTAACAACAAAACAAGCATACAGATAATCTCACAACATATATACCACACAAAAACAAGACAAGACAGACAGAGTCATTACACAAAGAGAGAAGGTGTGACTTAAGGCGACTCTTGACTTCTGAAATAGATAAAGTATCTAGAAAGTTTTTAGACAATGAGGTCCATAATTTGGATGCAGCAACACTGAAGGCGCTATCTCTCATAGAGGACAGACTGTATTTGGATATTGTAAGGAAACCGGAGTCCGTTGACCTTAATGTGCAGGTCATGTATTAAAAGGGAGTGAGGCTACGAAGGGCTTTAAAATTGTGTGGAATAATTTAATACTGTATACGGAAGGATACTGGTAGCCAGTGAAGACGATAAAAGGACAGGAGTGATGTGCGAGTTACATTTAGTGTTAAGTGGGGAGTCTGGCTGCTTAGCTTTGAATGTATTGTAAACGACCAAGTGTTTTACCTGGGAAACCAAACAGAAAGACATTGCAGTAATCTAAGCGAATTCTTTAAATATTCATAAGTGGTTCTTCTCTGACTTTCTCCAGGAAGCCTTTTTAGTACCTTTAGTTACGTTCATGCACATTCCTTTTATGGACAACCATTTGCACTTCAGTGTAAACAGTTTAATCTCAGTAGATGAGATCATTTGCCTAAGAAAGTCTGCCACTACACTGAAAAAAAAACTTTTTAAAATCAATGCTTTGGCTTCATTCTTAAAGCCTGAAATCAAATTTGACCTTTCTTAACCTTCTGGTCAGGAGCTTGTCATACTCAGCACAGTTCCACAATGTTTGTGTGGTTTTGTGTACCACCAACAGTCATCATTCATTTTACGTGACCATTTTATGACCTCTCTGTATCCCTTAGGACTAAAGAGGCTGTTTTTGTTACTGTGCCTTTAAGGCTGGCATATGAAAATATTCAGACTGGCTGCCCTGTATTGTGCCTATTCAGTATAAAACACACTTTATGACTCCAGCATGAGAGGGAGGGGCTCAGCTGCTTTAATCTGAATATAGATCATATGTAATTGTGAAGGTTTTATGACATCACAAAAAGAAGTTAATTCCAAATGGGCCGTTTCCATATATGAACTGTGTTTACTGGGGAGGGAGTAGCATTTATTTTTACTTATATTGTAACATTATGAATGTACTACTTCAAACTATTTTATTAAATAATACTTCGGAGTAAATTGCTTTCCTATCATCTGAATATTTGGGTAATCTTCAGTCCAAATGTAATGACTTTTGTGAACCTCTGAAACATCTAACACAATGCACCAACCGGCAGGGAAAAATAGTATTAACCAATGATATCGTGTTTCATTTGACTATTCCCACCTATCGAATAATGTCACGGTATGGAGGGATAACGTACAATTTCTACTCATTTTCTTGACTTAAGACATTTAAATCCACACTCTAATATAGTGTAGTATCTGGTGCATCAGAGGGCTTCCCATGAGAGACATGCCCACACACACACATACACACCCCACACACACAGTCACACTCACACACAGCACCTACAGAGCGGTGAACATTTCCAGACTCTCAATGATGCGACTAAACACTTTCACAGAGTGAGCAGTGTGTGAGGTTGGCTTAGGTACACAAATCACACTGACAAACAGTGTATGGAGTCCGAGTAGAAGAATCCAGCCGTTTGGAGGCTGTTATTATGTGGTTAATGGCTGCAGCTCAGTGTGGGCAATTACAAGGCAGGGAGGAATGCTGGTGGGAGAGGAACCTGGAGAGAAAGTCGAGCATTGTAAACTTACGGGATGGAGCTTTTTAAAATGGCAGCGCTCTTCTGTGTCTGTGCAATGTTTGTGTGCCAGTCTGTGTGGCGGTGTCTTGTTCTCTTGATATTATTAGTTCTTTTCTAGCTGAAAAAAATATAAGGGCCACTGTGTCCACTTTGCCCCATTAATCCCCTCTACCCATCAGAATAATGCCTATTTTGATAACTTTATTATATAACAGATAACTTGGTAAGTGAGCGCTGGATGGCTAAGTTTGTGATTGGTTTACTATTTACAATTTGTTTAAAAACAGGTACCACTTTTTAGATAGTAGATTAAGCAGATTAATTAAGATAGCAGTTTTACTAAGCAAGGATGTAACTCCTGAAATTGTTCCGAGGTCCTTCGTCTGAGACCCACTATTTGTGATCATGTACTGTTAAATACTATTAACTAAGTTAACATTCAATTTCTCTGCAGGGTACGATCAATTAAGCAACATTTGGAAGCTTTAAGTACATTTTAAAGGCCCCATGTCATAAAAAACCCAACTTTTCATTTCTTAAAGTGGCAGCACTATTTTGTTTCTGTGCTTTGTTTGCTTGCATGTGCTGGTCTCATGTTCTCTTGATATTATTAGTTTACAACAGTAGTGCTTCGTCCCATTACCCACCAGAATTTGTTTTGTTTTTATCATGTGACATTACCGATAACATGGCTGCGTATTGTGATTGGTTGGTACGTATGTTGCATTTTAATGTTCACTATCAACGGCTTGGCAGAAATGGTCAAAGCAGATAAAATAAACTAATAAAATTACTATAAAAGGATACTTCTGAAATTTTTCCACCGCACCCTTAGCATACGCTGGTGGCCGAAGTCCCCGGTCTGAGAAACACTACTTTAGATAATATATTGTTGACTACTGTTAAATGAGTCATTCTTGCATTCCAATACATCTTAAGAACACATTCAGTTAAGCAGCATTTGGAAGTACATTTTAAAGGGCCCGTGATCCATATATATGGAACTTAGACTGCAAAAACAGCCCGTTTTTCTGATGACACAAAAACCAATGTCTCCAAATATCTGCCTTTTCAGCCGACAACAGCTTAGCTGCACCCACTCAGTCCAGACTTCTTTTTGAATGCAGTGCAATACAGGATAGCCAGTGGGAACAGCGGTAAAGTAAAGTAAAGTGGACCCTTATAGTCATGCGTGAACACACCACAGCACAGCATAGTGTGAACAATGTGAAATTCTCTCTACATTTAGCAGACCCTCTTATCTAAAGCAACTTCCATTCCCTAACTACAGGGGGCAGTCTCCTTGGAGCAACTTGGGGTTAAGGGTCTTGCTCAGTAACCCAGTGGTGGTATGCTGAAGGTAGGATTTGAACCCATGACCTCTTGGTATCCCACCCACTAGACCACCACCACCCCTGCATTCAACCCATTCAACAATGTGAAGCAGGGGCCTGCCACCAGCCAGGGGCGCCCAGGGAGCAGAGTGTGGGGGCTGTACCTTAGTGGTGCCACTAGCAGTGTTGGGATTCGAACCCACAACCTAACCAGTAGGCCACCAGTTGCCCCAAATATGTTGTAAAGGCCACAGTAACCAACACAGCTAAGGGATAAAGAGAGGTTGGAATATGGTCATATAGAAATGAATTATTATGCTTTTGGTAGCTAAGACCACAAACATCATAAGAATCTAATACAAATATAAGAATACATATAACAAAAATATGGGTTCCAGGACATTTAAACCCATTCTTTACAGACTTTAGTAGATTTACACTGAAACTGCTCTGAATGTTATCAGTGGTATTCCAGCCAGCACAGCATCTCCAGGTCAGCGTTTTGTAATCTTCCTTGGGATTCTCTCTCTCTAACCGGTTTTTGCAGAGTTGCTCAATTCAAATACACATTTGATTGCAGATTTTCGAAACATAAGGCAACCGTCAGCTACCTGGTCACCAATCAATCGAATGAGAAGCTAAAAATGGCTATTTTAGTGAGAAGTGGGGAATTCCTACAGCATCAGATTAGATTTTCTCCTCCAGCATGTGACTTTGCCTGGCTGCTGACCACACACGCACGCACACACACACACACACAGACACACACACACACACACACACACACACACACACGCACATGTACACACACATGCACACACACACACGCACACACACACACACACAAAAACACACACACACAGTGAAAGAGACTCCAAAACAAACACAAATCACGCACAAACACAAACACACGCGCGCGCGCACACACACACACACACACTCCCTTGCAATGAGACCGTAAATAGGTATCATGTGTTTTTGTTTTTGAGTCTTCAGAGGGGACCAAAGCTTTAACAGCTGTTAACAGTTCTGGTCAGTTTGAAAGTGCAGCACACTGAAATTGTCATTCAGAAAACAAGCACTTTCCACATCCACTGAAAACCTGGGGGCCATTTACTAGCTCCTTAAACCGTTTTACAGTTCTAATACAAGTCCAGGTCCTGAATCATTACGCTCACATGTAGTCAGTAGTGGCTCTCATTTCGATCCCTTTAAACCCATTTAGATTGACCCAGTAAACCCCCACAGACACAGACAGATTGAAGTGAAGTGACAAGTGAAAAATAAGGATACAGGATAAAATAAGGATTACAGGATAAAAACTTAAATACTTAAAACAATGTTGTTTAATTTTAGTGCACAATTACTATAAACTTGTAACATGTATGAGTTTCAAATAAAATAAAACATAAAATATGACTTTTCCACAGGCCACGTTTTGTTTT
>JBBPCX010066963.1:0-13819 GCA_037974365.1 Hydrocynus forskahlii | reverse complement strand
TGTTATAGCAGCAAAGTCCTACATACATATAAATACTGTTTATAAACAAGTTTGGTAAAAAAATAATTGTAGATATCAAATTTCTTTTTTAAATTCATAGGTAGGCATTAACTCCATTCCGCATATTTCTACACAAAAACCCCTTTATAAAGTTGTCGTATTGTAAAATGGTATCCAGGCTTCAAGTATTCGAGTCTAAACCTAGAGATCAAAACTCCTTTAGGATTATAATTGAACTTCGATTTGAATTAAAGCTCTGACATTTTCTTTTGATTTTTTATTTTTTTATGTTGTGCTTTGGGCTACAGTTTCTATCAAAATTCCCAACAAGTTCTTAAGAAGCTTAATATAAAAACTTGATCGGCAGCCGTACCGTACGTGGTAATCTGTAGCTGGCCTCAGGTCCTTCAGGGTGCACTCCAGCTCCTCTCCACTGAAAAAAGAGCAGAAGGAAGTCCATACGCCTGCTTACATGAATTTACATTATTACAACACTACTCACATAGTTAACCACAGTAATGCATTATATTTACCCTTAATTAACCTTCTTTATTAACAGTTTCAGACCTCTCTAGTATTGTTTCAATGTCAAAAAATTGTTCGTTCCATAAAACATATGTTTTATAATGTAATATTATGATATCTTCTTATAAATGCTCATGTGGTCTGGAACGAAAGCATAGAATCTGTACTTTTAACTAAATTTTGAGAAATAATGAATACGAAACAACATTTTTTGTTATTGTTGAAACTTACACGGATCAAATGTGCATTTAGTTTTCATTTAAGCGTTCTTCTTTCATCACAAAGCTGACGAAAACTGAAAACAATAACAGCAGGTATAAAGTATGGACGTTTGTGTAAATGGGATTCAGACTGTGAAAGAATGTTCAATATTCAAAACGCAAACGCCTTCAAATTGTTGAGCTCAAAAGCAATGAAATGACTCAATTTGAGAGTGAATAGAGCAGTTTTTCTTCAGGTAGAAGGTCTAATAAAAAGTTGTATCCCAATTTCAGTTTCTGCTTTCACTCTGTTCATCACATGCAGTGTTGAGACAAAACAATGTGACAATCTGCCCACTGTGCTGTTGGTGCTTCATGTACAATCAAAAAAGCTCCAATTCATCGAAGCGTGAATAAGACCTCTGAAGATGTGCTGAGGTATGGTGTAAGTCGTAAGGTGAAGCCTCCACGGTATGGACTTGTTCCAGCACATCCCACAGATGCTCGATCAGATTGAGATCTGGGGATTCTGAAGGCCAAGTCAACATCTTAAACTCTTCATCACGTTCTTACACGTTCCTGAAAAATGTGTACAAACGTGCCAGGCCGCATTCTGCAGAAAGCCTGGACCCAGGGTTTCCCAGCGGATCACTGTCCAGAGCGTCACATCGCCTCAGTCGACTTATCTTCTTCACATAGTGCATCCCTGTGCCATCTCTGCTGTTTATCAGTGCCCGTACCGATTCACCACAACATCACTCTTCCGGGACGGCGCAGCCACGTGCAGATGCCTTCCTGACTGCTCCGCACAGACTGTGCTCCTTTTCAGCACTTTATTTATTTATTGTTTTGTCTCAGGCTCCAAAGTCAGCTGGTTTCTTCCAGATTTTATCTTTAATGTGTTCCTTGTTTAAGGTGTTTTATTTAGATTTTATTTAGGTGTTTTATTTATTTAGTTTTATTTAGATATGTTTTCAGATTTCAAATTTGTACATATTTTATAATACTGCACAGTCATAAAATAGGAGCGGTTCAGGATACATTTCACTGTGTGTTGTACTTGTTTAACTATGCACGTGACAAATAAAGAATCTTGAATCTTGACATGTACAGTTGTAACGTAATGAGCAATATTACCTGCATTATCTGTGAGCGCTAATAATGTTTGGGCTCATTGCTATACCTTGTTTCCAAAGCACTTTAAATAGAACATGTAGCTGAAAACTTGCCCCTGTAGTTTGATCCAGCTTAAGGGGTTTAGGTTAAACGATACAGGGTCTATGGTCTAGGGTTTAAGAGGTATCTACATTGGCATCGTGTCACTAGCATAGGTTGATTCAACCAGCACAAACACAAAAGTGTGATTTACCAGTTGAATTCATTCTTACCTATAGATGAGGCGGTACTTCCCATCGCGGCCTTTGTCTGATATCGTGACCTCATAGGTGCAAGTGTAAGGGTGGCCATTACTGATCCTGTCTCTGTTCTGCAGACCAGCGGGGGGCGTCCACCTTAACCTGGCTGTCCGGGCCTGCACGCTACACACCTGCACACAAAAAAACAACATCAGCAACACACCTTCGCACATCTGCACATTAAATACCTGCTCACAGAAGAACAAAGGTACACTATAAGAGCACAAAAAACAACACAGAATACTATTCAGTTTTTATTTATCATAGTATATAATATTTCATTATTGGGATATTCGTATCTCATTTGATTAAAAAGTTAGAAATTTGAAAGACATTTTCAAAATGCCTGTCTGTAGCACAAAGCCAGATAAATATTCATTTTAAGGTTGACGTCTTAACACTTATTACTTGATGCAGCACGAAGCTCTATTGAATTGAATGGGTCATCCCAACGTTTGGGGGTCTGGCATTTGGTGAAGGCCACTGGAAAATGGGGTTTTCTGCTTCTGGTTCACGTATTTCATGTAAGTCTATTAATTTACTGCAACGGAAATTGACAGTGATTTGAATCTGACAATAGCATCTTACAGAAGCAATTTGGTGACCCCTTAAATGACATTCGTGTTGGGTGGTGTGTTGCCCATAATAGGAAATGAACCCCACCCTCCCGCTTGAAAGGCAGCAGTGTTATCCACTACACTAACCAACCATAAATAGTCAATAACTTTAAAGTTTTCTATCAATTTAATATTTGTAGAGAGCACAGGAGCTCAGATCACTGGTGGCAGGACCAATTTTCAGAAAAGAAACGAGAAAGGAAAACTAGAATCGAAGGAAAGAGACTTGGATGAGGATTAGGTCAACAAAAAAGAGGAGAACAGACATGAAACGAACATCAAAAGAAGCTCTAGACAGAGTTATTCCACCCTCTGAGCAGGAATAAATCATTTCTATGCCAACTTTGACCTTCTGAAGAGTCCAGCCTTTAAGTTTAGCACCGCAATTTTTGAAATAGCTCTGCAGAATTGGAAATACAATACTAGTCAACACTATCCTCTCATCACATCCTCCCATCTCTCACCAGCTGATATACAGTGCTTTAATGAGTCTGCAACTTTAAAATCCTATTTTCTGCAAAAAAAAAAGGACTTTATTGACGGATTCACACCCATCTGAACTAAAGCTGCACCACTGATACACAGAACAGTAGAATATACTCATTACTCAGTAGAGCGCCACCCATCACTGTGACTGCACTACACCCGGGTCCATGGTTAAACCAAATCTGTTTCCATAGTTACACTAAAACCATATCCACAGTCACACTCAGCTACTTTCCCTGATAATGCTAAACTCATTTCCACTGTTACACTACACTCATTTTCAAGCTTATTCTACACTCATTTCCAAAAGTATGCTACGGTCATATCCATGGTTACGCTACACTAACTTCCAAGGTTACTCTACACTCCTTTCCATGGTTACAGTACACTGGTTTCCATGGTAATGCTACACTAATTTCCATGGTTACGCTAAACTCATTTCTGTAGTTATTCTACAGTCACTTCCATGGTCATTCTACAGTCACTTCCATGGTCATTCTACAGTCACTTCCATGGTCATTCTACAGTCACTTCCATGGTTATTCTGCAGCCACTTCCATGGTTATGCTACACTCATTTCTGTAGGTATGCAAAAGTCATTTCCATGGTTGCGCTAGGAGTAAAGGGCACCAAGCAGTCTGGTTTGAACACTAACGGTGAAGATGGGGGCACAAAGAAATGAGTCTGAAATATTCTAAGAAGAGAAAAAAGAAAGGAGTTGAGGTCATTTGCAATAAGGAAAATGCATTCAGTCAACCACACACACACACACACACACATTTTATTTATTTATTTAACATACACATTTATTTAACACACTAGAGCCAGACAGTCAGCCTCTAATCTGTCCTTAAAATGAAAAGAGGAACTGAAGTCTGTGTGTGTGTGTGTGTGTGTGTGTATGTGTTTCGGGGAGGGGGAGGTGATCTATGATGATTGCTTCTTTGATTTAAGCGTCTTTCGATATGTTTTCACACAGCAGAAGGTCAGTCACGACTACACTCAGTTAGCGATGTCCCTATCCAGTCCAGTATATCATACTCCAACCCGGCCCAGTTCTGATCATTTGTTTCTTGTTTTTTCCACGTCACTGATGAGACACAAATGGCATCGTCCATAAAATAGGCTTGGCGTAGGTTTAAATCTGGAGCTATGGTAATCATTTTGACCTCATGAGTCGGAGGATCCACTGAAATGAGGGGGTGTACAGGTATCACGTTTGGGGTCTGACTGTTCAATGCAGAGTTGTATGGTGAGGAAGCTGTTCAGGAGACACTTCAATTCTTTTTCCCCACATAGAAAAGGGGAACTGTGTTGAGCCCATGCAGAAACCCATGCAGAACCTCTAGTGTGGATGATGCCATTTATGTCTCATTAACAAGAAACAAATGAAGGCAACGGTAGCATTCAGCTGCAGCCCATCCTTAAGTTTACTGTGTGGCTAAATAAGTAAGAATGAAAAAAAAAACCCTAACGTTTTAATGTAATAATAAATTGGCTAACAAAAATGTAGGCCTCCTAAAACAGAAGCTACACTCTGTGTTTTGTCCTGTCTGCACTTAGGTAATCTTCTATTGTTCTTGCTTTGTTCTTTTCTGGTTCTGTTTCTGTTCTTGTGTCACATCATGGTCTTGGAGGAACGCTGTTTCGTTTCACTGAGTACTGAGTGTATATGGCTGAAACGAAAATAAACCTACTGGACTTGGCTTGGCCATGACCTCTGGTGACCTACACACAGGGTTAAGATCTAGCCTGAAACAAAGTCAGCGTTCAAGCTGATATTAGACTGAGAGCTCTCTGAAAAGCTGAGGAATACAGATAGAAAAGATGAAGAGGAACGACAGCTGAGATCAAACCTTCACCTCCAAATCCAAATCACCAGGAGACCACATTTCCCCTGCAGTGGTGAGCGTGCAGTCACGGACATCTCAAGGACGTCAGCATTCCTGTTCGAATTAGCACCACATTAACATTTCTGTTACGGTGAGTCACTCTTCCCAGCCCTCAAGCCTCCAAGTGAAAGAATAATGTTGCCAGAGGAAGAGGAGTAGTGACTACTGTGAACAGACCAAACCTGCTTGATGTGCTCTTAGTCCTCCACATGAAACCAAAACAACTCCAACCCAACATGGCCTGGCCTCTACAAGCCCACTCCAGGCAAAATCCTTCCATTGCTCTGTGGCCCATTTCTGATGCTCACATGGCCACTGTAAGCAGTTTCATGATTAGTGGTCAGCATGGGCACTCTGACCTGTCTGCGGATGGACAGTCCCACAAACAGCAGGGTGATACATCATGTGTTGTGAAAAACGCCTGCAGCCAACATTAATAATCTTGGTGACTTTTGCCTTGGTGGTCCGGAGCAGATGTGATAGTCTTCACCTGCCCTCGTGAAGTGAGTCTTTATCAGAAACCCCTCAACCTAGCAGTGACCAGCGGGACACACATTACCACATACTCTACCATGTCAGCATCACTGCAGTGCTGAGAATGAGCCCCCTCCCACATAATATCTCATGAACTGGGTAGAGAGGTCTAGTAGATATTTCTATATAAGTGCACAAGGTAGTGTCACTTATTCTATCCACTCACTGTAAATCAAAGTCCGAGATGATTCCACATATGTAATTTTCATGTATTTTGAGCAGCTTTTCTGTGTTTCACACACACTCACATACACACTGACCACTCTCGCCTCCCACACACAACGGAAAATGTGGAACAGCACATAGATAATGAGAGACATTCTAGTTCAAGCTGAATATGAATGAGTGTGCATGGAGTGTTTGAGCTGAAAAACACACACCTACAGACGACAAAAACATTACAGCATTATCCTCTCCACATGCACAAACACCCACACACACACACACAGCAGAAAGCAAACATACAACAGTGCAGAAGTACACTGCCCCCATGTGGAATTAATCAGTTGTACACTGTAGATCCAACCCCTTTTAATATTTTCTTTAAATGTGGGTTAAAGTTGTGAGAGTATTTATTAACTAACACTCAGCTTCACGATCATCATAGTGTCCTCCTTGGTCTGAAACGCAGCTTTTAACTACTGATGGACAGTTTTCTTTTCTAAACACTTCTATTAAAACCCCTATTAAAACTCCTTTCACCCAAAAGAGCTTTAAACACCTGGAAAGTTTGATTGAGACAGATTTTTTGATAGACAAACAGGAAGACAGACAGACAGCAAAACTGATGGGCAGGCAGGCAGAAAGACAGACAAAAAAATTAGACAGACAAACAAACAGATAGGCAGGTGGATAGACAAACCGACAGACACACATGCAGGCATTTAGACAGATGGACAGTCAGGGGGGAAGGATGGATGGACAGACTCACCTGGGGCTTTTCCATTGCTGATAGAACATCTTGAAATTTCTTCACCTCTGTATCTTGATCTACAGAAGGGGGGGGGAGAGGAAGAGAAAGAGAAAGAGAGAGAGAGAGAGAGAGAGAGAGAGAGAGAGAGAGAGAGAGATTTTTTGTATTATTTCAAAGACCTGAGCGTAGAGACTGTGTGTGAAGTGCTGAATATAATTCCGAACAACCAAGATGGCGGCACACTAAAGACCCCAGGAGCATGTGGCAGGGCGTCCTAGCCATAACTGACTACAAAACCACAATGCAGGCCAACAGCAATAACCCTCACCTCCCCAACATGCTGAACAACTTCTATGCACTGTTTGAAGCTTCACGCAACACACCAGCCAACAACTCCACACACTCCCGTGAAGAACAGGCTCTCTGTCTGACCACAGCTGATGTGAGAAGGACACGATCTGAGGTTGTCGAAGTGAATTTTATAAGACAAATTAAAAAAATAGAATACTAATTAAAAAAGCCAAGTTCAGTCACTGAGTTTGAGGCAACCCTGTTTTATTAAAGACAGCTTCATGGTCAGTGAGAGTAGTGGCCAGCTACTCTGGCTTACATTTCACTTCCAGTTGCTTTTTATCAACTTTTCCAAGACACACCTCTTTAATTACCACCCTACTGTATTTTTGGCATCCTGCCCATCCGCTTCCTTATTTGAATGCTCAAAACTCCTCCCTTATCAATATCCCAGCTATCAGGTATTACTCACTCAGCATCTTTCATCCCCTTATGGTAATTCTCCTTCCTCCAACTGGTATATATGTGTGAAGACAATTTTAAGCCAACTGTTGTTGGAGTTATTTGGAAAGCGCCTTTAGAATAGTTTATCTGTGTCTGCACACTTTACTTCAGCTGACTCTTACTGCGCATTCCTGAAGACAGGAAGACCCATACGTGCTCTATCTTTACCCTTAAGGGATTCCTTTACTTGCACTCAGGAAGGCCCATGCTATTTATGGAACACAGACTTAATGCAGCTTTACACACTCGCAAGGGTTAATACCTGAATATTATTGGTAGAGTGAATTAACCCCTTATTTTTAATGCTTTAATCATTAATTTACTCCAACAAGGTCGACCCACGGAAATCTGCAGGTCCAGACGACATCCCAGGGTGTGCGCTTAGAGACTGTGCTGACCAGCCGGCTGTTGTTCTCACAGACATCTTCAACATCTCCCTGAGCCATGCAATGGTACCCTACAAGGCATAGTGAGGACAGTTGAGAAGATAATCTGGATCTCTCTCCTCTCGATCCAGGACATCTTCATGACATGCTGTCTGTGCAGAGCCTCCGCTATTGTAAAGGACCCCTCTCACCCATGTTGTTTGACCCCTTGCCATCAGGGAGAAGGTTCTGCAGCATCAGGACAAACATGGCCAGGTTCTGCAACAGCTTCTTCCCCCAAGCTGTCCGACTCCTGAACTCCCTGTCGCCACTCAACTCCTGTCGTAAACCCCCATCCAGTGCAGTAAGGCCCCCCCCTCCGGACACTGCACATGATTACGCACTGCCACTTTGTACTTTGTACTCTGTTATGGACATTGTTTGCACTGAACCTTATTTGCACATATACACATACATATGAACATACATAATGTATACTTCTTGCACATCCTTGGCGTCTTTGTACTGCACCATACTAGCTCATTATATATCCGCTGTTTTCTACCTCGATATATATCTGCTGCTTTCTACCTCAGTATATATCTGCTGCTTGTCCTCCTAAGTGTTTGTTGCACTGACACTCTGTTGCATTGTTACACTGCCTTGTTTTACTTTTTGTCATCATGTCGTATGTTGTGTTTGTTTTTTGTGCTGTCCATGAAACGCAGTTTTGTTCAATCATATACTGTGCATGTGGATAGATGGCAATAAAGGCCAACTTGAACTTGTACACCTTCACTCCAGACCACATTAGTGTTTGTTAGTAGAGGTGCTATTATTTTAGTCCCGAGTTTGGAAACTTGCTGCTGAAGACGGAGAGAAAAAGCCTGTTGTACAGCACTGATTCAGCAGAGGGCAGTGTTACACCATAACAAAAAAACATTGCATTAAATAGTCGCACTTAAATCACAGATCCTAAGGAAGAGTCTGAAGCAGTTTGGGGAAAAGAGACCAAAATCCAGAGAAACCGGAAACACGTGGAAACGGCACAGAGAAAACCCGGAAAACACTCAGTTACACTCTGTAACTGAGGGATTTGCCAACACATCTAAAATAAAATATGAGATTGTACTAATGTGTGTGTGTGTGTGTGTGTGTGTGTGTGTATTCTCTGTTGTTCATGTGATCAAAATCACTTGGGATCTACCCATTTCCACAGTGGTCAAGTAAAGTAATCAGGTAGGTGTTTGTCATTTCAAGCATAAACACAGTACATGGTGAAATTAAACAACATTCTTTCATGGTGCAATACAAAGTACAAAAACAGAAACACCACAAGACTACTCACGTGTGAGCAGGACAAGACAGAGAGTGCAAAAAGTACAGTTTTTCGATTCAGTTCTGACTGTCTAATGTGTCTAATGGCTGGAGGGAAGAAACTGTTCTATCGGATGCTGAGGAGGGGTGGTGTTGAATGGTGAACCAAAGTCTGTGAACATCATTCTCACATAAGTATCCTTTTTGTCCAGATGGCTGAGGGCCATGGTGGTGGTGATGCCATCATCCATTGAACAGCTGGGCTTCCAGTGAGAGGGGCATCTATGAATTTATGTGCCTCATAACAAGCCTCTTGAATTACTTAATGGTGATGGATGAGAGTTCAATTAAAGTAGTCAACGAGGAAGGACAGTGAAAGCTTCTTGGGCACATATATGATGGTCGTGGCTTTGACACATGTTGGGATGACAGTCATCCTCAGAGAGATTTTAAAGATGTCTGTGAGAATATTTGACAGATGGCCCACATATCCTCTGAACACTCAGGCAGGAATGTTGCCTTGTCCCGAGGCCTTCTGCTGCTCTCATGGCCTGGGGCAGGTAGGCCCTTGCTGTTGTCAAGGTGTGCTTATCAAATGATTTGAAGGCGGTGTCTTGGATTTTTAGTGTCTTGGTGGCACCTCTGCAGTCATCCATGGCCGAGAAAGGCAGGCCAACGGCCGTGCACCGGACGGCCGTTCTGGACTTTTCCAGAACGCACAGATTGCCAGTCCGCCCCTGGTCACACCTGAACACACCACAGCACAGCACACAGTGTGAACAATGTGAAATTCTTTCTCTGCGTTTAACCCATTCACCAAGTGAAGCAAATAATTACTTGATCTAAAGGCAGTGCCTCGGGTTCTCTGTAGGTGGCATATCTGCAGTCGCTTCTGTTTGGGGGCGTGTGGTGATGATCTTGGAGACAGACTCATTATTAATGTACTTGCCTGGCTACATCAGCAAGTGAATTGATGACGAAACTGTCTCCAAGATCATCACCTGATTTGAAGGAAGTGTGTCAGGTTTTCAATAGGAGGCGATTCCGCAGTCATCCGTAGCTTCTGTTTGGGGCGTGTGGTGATGATCTTGAAGACACTTTTGTAGTCTAAGCACTTGTTGATGTAGCCAGTCATTCACTGCATGTACTCCTCCGGGTTGGTAGAACCAACATAGGTTACACCTTCCTAAACATGGCCTGCAATAACTGCACCAGAGGGCAAGGTTTTCATCTGCTTCAGCCTGGCATGTCTGACGAATGGTCCGTGTGCTCTGATTAGCATAACAAGAGATGTGGCCTAAGTAGTTGAGGTGGGGGTTCGGTATGCAGCAGCAATGCTTGTGCAACAAAGTCCACATACTGACATAATTCAGGGAGTTCTGAAGCTCACTGATGGCTTCGCAAGTCCGTTCAGCTGTGTATTTCCATTGTAACGGTCATTACATATTTCTCTGGAATGAACTTAACCCGCACACAGACCCCTGAAGACCCTGTTAGAAGCCTATAGGGGGTGTTATACTGTGTCTATAGCACCACCTTGAGTGCATTATGGTGTGAACAGTTTGTTTATACTGGTAACATAGCCGTCTGTGCTGTGTGTCAGTCTGGGCTGCTCATTGCAGTGACGTAACTGTGTAAGACCACTTAAACCCCTCAGTGACTCACCCACAGCTGGTGTGTGTGTGTTTCAGTGTAACACACACTTTCCCATAACCTAGATCCTGCAGGCCAGCTCAGACTAATCGAAGCCAATAACAACACACTCTCTTACTCTCTCTCTTTTTACTTGGAAACCCCCACTTTTCTGTAACACACAGGGTCTGCCTGTTTCAGACGAAGGGAGGAGTGTGTGTGCGCGCGTGTGTGTGTGTGTGTTTGTGTGTGAGAAGGGAGACTAGGTGTTCTGCCACTGAGAGAAGACATACAGTGTTTGAGTCAACACATACTAATATAGATCTGCATCTCCTGGACACTGGATGAAACCAGGGATGGTCATGAGTCAATTTCTGATCATAAGAGTTTAGTAGAGAATGTAGTTCACTCTTGTTAGGCATTGGATTGAAGACATGTCCCCAAATAATGAGCCTTTCATTAGCTAACACAAATGCTAACCAGCTGAAGAGCTTTTGTTCCTTTTTAAGGAAGGTTTTAAGGAATGCGTTAATAAAAGGCTCGTTGTTTTAAACCATATTAATCCTGACGCCACTCTAAGCTGCAGGGGAACAGGAGAGCATGTCAGAGAAGGGCAAGTCCAAGTCAAGACAGAGGTTAGTCGAGGGCAAGTTCAAGTTGCAAGTAAATTAATAACGAGCCTGAGTCGAGCTGCGACTTGTTAGTTGAAGGCGAGCCCTAGTTGTGACTCAGTTAAGTCGAGTTGGAGTCAGGACGACTTCGAGTTGAGCCACGATGCAGTTGAGGACGATTCCAAGGCAAGCTGAGACACAGTTATGGTTGACTTTGTGTCCAGTCATGGGACAAAAGAGAGCAAATCTGAGTTAAGGCACAAGTCAGTTATGGGCAAGGATGAGTCGAGTCATTAGAAATGACTCTTTAAAAGGGCTGTCTTCGTACTTTTGGACATAAACTGTGTGTGTATATGTGCTTGTGTGTGTATGTGTGCGTGGTTTGTGTGTTTAACATATGGCAGTAGGTAAAAATACTTGGCTCAGTTTGCTGAATGATCAAAGCCTCGGTGGTGTGTGTTCCATTCCTGTTTCCATGACGTCAGCATTCACCCCACACACACCTGCACATAGTGCCGCACACACAGTAAACCCTCCCCCCATACACAGACAGTGCAGAAGGGTGGAAAACAGTGAGGATGACGAGGAAAAGTCCTCTGACAGATCAGAGCTCCAGGCTCAGCTTTAACACAGCTGACCATCAGTCAGAGGCTTTACAGAGGATACAACAGAGAGGTTGATTGACTAAAGCCTTGCAGATGTTTGAGGACAAACATCAGGAGCTTTGTGGAGTTTGTTAGTTTTAAACCATAAAGCCTGAAGTGATGACAGATGGAAGTATAGACACATGCTGTTCAGGTATAAATTTGATGACAGTGGTTCCCTGCTACGATTCTATATAATTCTGTGCGAATCTTCAGGCCAGTAAAGCTGGAATGTGTTTTCAAATGTGCTGAAAGATGGTTAAAACAGCACGTTTGCTAATAGTGTAGCTTAAGTTGGCTAACAACAATAGGCTAGCTCCATTAGACAAAGAACGACAGGCTAGCTACAATAAACTAACAACAATAGGGTGGGTGTCACTCAAAGGTAGGTGTTTTCTAATAAAGAGCCCAGTGAGCAGAAGCACAAGGTAGAGGTTCATTTTTATTATTGCTAAATAATTGAGCTACAAGGTTATGAAGTCATAGTGACTAAATGTGAATGTAAACATGTAAATGTTCTCTCACCCTGCTGTTCGGGCTCCTGGCCTCTGGGACTGCTCCGGGGGCCCCTGTTGGTCTTTTTGGCCCCAGGGCTGCCTCCCCCTCCCACTCCACCTCCCCCACCCCCCTGGCTCTTCCCATAGCCGTTATAGACGCTGCTGGAGCTGATGTTGTTCTTATAGCCAGAGGGGGCGCTGTTCAGACTGTTTTGTCGCTCCAGGCGGTCCTTCATCTTCTTCGGCTGAGGTTTATAGGGCTCCTCACGGCTTGCGTAGCTCATACCAAAGAGGGGGATTATCTCTATAAACACACAAACACACACACACATCACCTTTCTGACCTACTGTTATACACACAGTTTCTAAAACATTGTTCAGAAGAAATAGTGCAGTGAAGGGGGTCTACTGTAGGGGGCGTAAGCTTTAGCTTACCTTCGCTGTAGATGGGTGGGAGGTGGTGCTGGTAGAACTGGTGTGGGTTCAAGTCCCCTGGGCTGAGGGGCGGGTAAAAGGCCGTGTGTGTGTTGGGAATGAAGTGAGGGTGGGCCATGTATGGGGGAATATGGTGGGTGGGAGAGAGAGCTGGGGAATAACTGGGGGGGTAGCACTCTGGAGACTGGGGGGTCACAACCACTCTCCTCACTCCAGTATTATCCTCCAGCACCTACAGAGGGGGAGAGGAATTAATTAAATTAACGTCCACAATTTAGCCAGTGTGATTTAAATGGGGTCACAGCGATGTCTTCATCATATCAGATCATCACAAACATGATTCTCTTTATGACTGATTATTTATTATAAACACATAGTAGATTTATTACTTGAGTGACTTGATATTGAATGATTCATAGACACTAAATAATAAACAGTTTAATAACAGTTACTTATTAACTCATAGAAAACACTGAATAATTTACAGCAGACACTAAGTCATTAATAGTAGTATATAGTAGTAGTAGTATAATTCATAGAAATGACTGAATATTTATGATGAACATCGAATGTGTACTAGATACCCATGAATTTATAGGATATTCAAAGACACTGAATTCATAATAGTTACAGAATAATTCATAGTAGTAATTTATAGGAATCACTGAATGGTTCATAGTAGTTCCTGAAGAAGTCATAATAGACAAGATAAGAATGATCTCGTCCACTCTTTCCTGCCAACCCCCTCCCTCCCTCTCTCTCTCTCTCTGTTGCATAAGTGTGTGACACTGTTTCCCGCTCTCAGCTGGAATGAATGCGCACACACTCACACACACACACCCTCACATTCACACACACACACACACACACACACACACACACACACACACACACACACATAATATCCTTCCCCCCATATATCTCTGTGTGCCAGTCTGGGG
>JBBPCX010066962.1:0-13821 GCA_037974365.1 Hydrocynus forskahlii | reverse complement strand
ACACACACACACACACACACACACATATATATATATATATATGAATGACAAATCAAAGGAGGAAGGATTAATATTCATACGTTAATGTGTTTTACATACTATTCTATGTAAGTTATGAAAATAGCTTTCCATCTAATGGAAAATCTTTTAATTCCAAAAAATGTAATATCTTCATGTATTTTGCTTTGGGCTGTGTAACTGCACAGCTGCATCAGTCGATTACTTCTGCTGATAGTTAATCTTCTTTAATAGCAGGTTCTGACCCTAACCACTATAATGCAGGGTACAGCGTGTGAGCCTTTTATTGATCACCTGACAGCTGCAGGGAGACCTCAGGTTCATCATGAACAGGGGTAGGGGTAGTGTTTGTTGGGGATAAGGGCGCCCCCTATCGGTTAGATCTCGTGTCCCTGTGCAGAACAGGCAGGTCAGTCTCAGCCCAGCTAAACTCAGGTTTAAAGAATCAGGTTTAGAAAATCTGTGATGTTCCTCACTGCCATGTCCCACAAAGCCACCCAACACTGCTCTCTCCCAGGAATTTCCATAACAAGGTGTGAGGAAGAAGTCACATGCTTGCGAAGCAGCAAGCAACACACACACACTCACACACATACACACATACACACACACACACACACATACACACACACACAGTCCCATGTTGCCCCTGAATTACATCATTGCATGACGGAATCCGGAGCTTTTTATAAGACAGCAAACAGGCAGACTGTGCAGAAAGTGGATTCTTTATTTGTACTTTCAAGTAAAAACGTATTCATTCGTTGTTTATTTTCTATCTATAAAAAAGATTTTTGGCATAATAATAATAATAATAATAATAATAATAACAATAACATTGTGCCCCTAATCTCTGTGAAGAGTTATCTTTATATTTAAACATAACAGATAAAGCATTGACCATGGACAAAACCCAAAATCATGCAGAATTCCACAAAGCTGGAGAGTGAAACCTGTTTTCTGTGTCTCGGGCAGTCAGCTGAGTTCTGTGTTTTTTTTTAACAGGAATTGTTTTCTGTGCATTAACTCACAAAACCTGTTTTACTTCCTGGGAGTGTATCATGTAATGACATTGCGGTCTGAAAACACTGAATGTTTGTGAAAGGAGTAGGTTCACACAGTGTTGCAGAGACAGAAAAAGAGACTCTAAATGATCAGTTGCTGATTAACCCCTTAACCCCTAAGGGTCTGGAGGGAGGCCCAAATTTAATCTCAGCCTGAGGTCGTCATGACCAAAGCGTCAGACAGAGGAGTAAAACAGTGGTAAACCATGACTATTAGAGAGCTAGGCCATCAACTCGTACCATATGAGTAAAAATTAGGTTAAACACAAAGAAATAACCGCTTCAATAATTCAGCTACAGCCACCGTAGTGCATCTGAAGCTTGTAGAAGACATTCTGTTTAAAGCATGTTTTTAGTATTATCTGACAACACTGTCGAAGATTAGAGTTGAAGGTGCATCTTTCAAAGAAACACAAGAGCCCAGACTCTGGCATCCAAGGGTTTGTCTTTCTTTGATTACGTCCTCATTGTTTGCATATGGTAAAGTATTCTGCCACCGATACTCAGATACAGCCTCACACAAGCTTTTATCAACTAAAGGATACAACTTCAGACACTGCTGCACTTTCCAATTACTCTTCACTGCTTTGAAGTTCTTTAATATCTTAATTGCACCAAACCTTCACAAACATTTCCGGAGACAGTCGTCTTTAAAAGGGTGTCTGTTCTGCAGCATTTCCGTTGAGTAGCTTGAGAGATGGATGGATCATTTAGAGATGGGCTCTTCAAAAAAAGCTGTGAAAGTGAGTATAGTTTATAATCAGTGACATCATGCAAATCATGCAATCTTATCCAGCCTCATCATTTTCATTTAATCTTTGGTATAGACTAAAATAGACTATAAACAGTAGTATATACTACAATAGAGTATAAGTACATTATTATGTACATGAAAATGTTTTACTATTTTGAAAAACATGTCCATAATTATATTATTCATACAGCATTTTGGAATTAAACATTCATATATATATATATATATATATATATATGAATGTTTAATTCCAAAATGCTGTATGAATAATATAATTATGGACATGTTTTTCAAAATAGTAAAACATTTTCATGTACATAATAATGTACTTATACTCTATTGTAGTATATACTACTGTTTATAGTCTATTTTAGTCTATACCAAAGATTAAATGAAAATGATGAGGCTGGATAAGATTGCATGATTTGCATGATGTCACTGATTATAAACTATACTCACTTTCACAGCTTTTTTTGAAGAGCCCATCTCTAAATGATCCATCCATCTCTCAAGCTACTCAACGGAAATGCTGCAGAACAGACACCCTTTTAAAGACGACTGTCTCCGGAAATGTTTGTGAAGGTTTGGTGCAATTAAGATATTAAAGAACTTCAAAGCAGTGAAGAGTAATTGGAAAGTGCAGCAGTGTCTGAAGTTGTATCCTTTAGTTGATAAAAGCTTGTGTGAGGCTGTATCTGAGTATCGGTGGCAGAATACTTTACCATATGCAAACAATGAGGACGTAATCAAAGAAAGACAAACCCTTGGATGCCAGAGTCTGGGCTCTTGTGTTTCTTTGAAAGATGCACCTTCAACTCTAATCTTCGACAGTGTTGTCAGATAATACTAAAAACATGCTTTAAACAGAATGTCTTCTACAAGCTTCAGATGCACTACGGTGGCTGTAGCTGAATTATTGAAGCGGTTATTTCTTTGTGTTTAACCTAATTTTTACTCATATGGTACGAGTTGATGGCCTAGCTCTCTAATAGTCATGGTTTACCACTGTTTTACTCCTCTGTCTGACGCTTTGGTCATGACGACCTCAGGCTGAGATTAAATTTGGGCCTCCCTCCAGACCCTTAGGGGTTAAGGGGTTAATCAGCAACTGATCATTTAGAGTCTCTTTTTCTGTCTCTGCAACACTGTGTGAACCTACTCCTTTCACAAACATTCAGTGTTTTCAGACCGCAATGTCATTACATGATACACTCCCAGGAAGTAAAACAGGTTTTGTGAGTTAATGCACAGAAAACAATTCCTGTTAAAAAAAAACACAGAACTCAGCTGACTGCCCGAGACACAGAAAACAGGTTTCACTCTCCAGCTTTGTGGAATTCTGCATGATTTTGGGTTTTGTCCATGGTCAATGCTTTATCTGTTATGTTTAAATATAAAGATAACTCTTCACAGAGATTAGGGGCACAATGTTATTGTTATTATTATTATTATTATTATTATTATTATGCCAAAAATCTTTTTTATAGATAGAAAATAAACAACGAATGAATACGTTTTTACTTGAAAGTACAAATAAAGAATCCACTTTCTGCACAGTCTGCCTGTTTGCTGTCTTATAAAAAGCTCCGGATTCCGTCATGCAATGATGTAATTCAGGGGCAACATGGGACTGTGTGTGTGTGTATGTGTGTGTGTGTGTGTGTATGTGTGTATGTGTGTGAGTGTGTGTGTGTTGCTTGCTGCTTCGCAAGCATGTGACTTCTTCCTCACACCTTGTTATGGAAATTCCTGGGAGAGAGCAGTGTTGGGTGGCTTTGTGGGACATGGCAGTGAGGAACATCACAGATTTTCTAAACCTGATTCTTTAAACCTGAGTTTAGCTGGGCTGAGACTGACCTGCCTGTTCTGCACAGGGACACGAGATCTAACCGATAGGGGGCGCCCTTATCCCCAACAAACACTACCCCTACCCCTGTTCATGATGAACCTGAGGTCTCCCTGCAGCTGTCAGGTGATCAATAAAAGGCTCACACGCTGTACCCTGCATTATAGTGGTTAGGGTCAGAACCTGCTATTAAAGAAGATTAACTATCAGCAGAAGTAATCGACTGATGCAGCTGTGCAGTTACACAGCCCAAAGCAAAATACATGAAGATATTACATTTTTTGGAATTAAAAGATTTTCCATTAGATGGAAAGCTATTTTCATAACTTACATAGAATAGTATGTAAAACACATTAACGTATGAATATTAATCCTTCCTCCTTTGATTTGTCATTCATATATATATATATATATGTGTGTGTGTGTGTGTGTGTGTGTATATATATATATATATATATAAAATCTAGACACATGATCTGAATCCCCCTGGGGAGACGGTGATGCAAACCTAAACCTGGCCCCGCCCACTCGGTCGGGGGGCGGGGCTATAGGTTCCAGCTGGACAGATGGGGCCGGATCTTTGTCTGTCTGAGCTCTGCTGGTGTTGAGGAGATCTCTGAATCCTCCTCGTCTGAGAAGATATTTGAGTCCTCCTGGGTCTGAGGAGCACGGCCGTGTCTGTCCGGAGTGTCTCGGAGTGAACCTTCAGACTACCCACAAACAGAAAGAGACAGAGGGAGGAGAGGGTTCTGTTCGGGAGAGGAGAGGGGAACCAGAGGGTTCTGTCTGGGAGCGGACAGGAGAGGAGAGGAGAGGAGAGGAGAGGGTTCTGTCTGGGAGAGAAGGAGATTCTGGACCCGAGGCTTCGGAGGCTGTTTCAGACTGTTCCTGTTTTCCTGCAGCCCGGGACTGACGGACCGCTCCGAGATCTGTCTCCTTTGTCTGAGCCGCAGCAGCAGCCAGCATGCCCGGGTACGATTACAAGTTCCTGGAGAAACCCAAGAGACGGTTTCAGTGTCCTCTGTGCAGCAAGGCGATGAGGGAACCCGTCCAAGTCTCGACGTGCGGCCACAGGTTCTGCGACACATGTCTGCAGGAGTTCCTGAGGTAAACAGACACACAGTCACACACACACACACAGTCACACACACACACACGCAGGTTAGACTCCACGGACAGGGTGGACACGGTCTTCTCCAGCGATCCCACATCAGTGTCAACAACTTCTGCCTTCTGCTGACAACAACTTCCCTCCTTTGTCACCAGACAGTGTTCGGGATCAGTAATGTTCAGACCGCACACCAGGTCCAGCTCATCTCACCCGGCAGATTTTTAAACCAGTCCTTGGGACATTTAATGCAGATTCCTCTTACAGACACGTCTGATATCCCGCAGGGATTCCGTTCAAGTGTGTGTTGTCCGTGTTGGAGTGAGGGCTCAGCACGCACTGTTCATTGTGTTTGTGTCTTTAGCAGGCGGTTAGAAAAGACGACTAGCAGACACAACCTGGCAGAGCAGGTCCATGCCTGGCATTTCCTGCTTTTTAGAAATGGGCTCTTTTTTTTTTTTACTTTTGTTTTCGTGCTTGAATTTGCCGGACTCGTGTGCAGTATGTGTGTGTGACCGTGTGTGACCCTGTGTGTGTGTGTGTGTGTGTGTTCAGGTAGTGGAGACCCTCCGCTCTGGCCCTTGTCTATCATTTTGCCCCGAGGCAGGTCCCTGGGTTCTGAGGAGGAGGGGGACGGGGCTTAGAGAGTCTCACAGGCAGGATTAGAGAGGGATTCCTTTATTGGAACCAGGGCACCACTGTGCTGAAAGACTGGCGGGCCACTCATTTGTGCTTCGCTCACTGGAGTGACGTGTGTGTCCCGAGGCATGCACTGCTGCTCCATATGTCCCATCTGTCCCATCTGTAACATTTTTCCACATCAACATCGGAACAGGGACCACACTGTAGAGTTCAACATCTCCGCGTATGTGATCATCGTCGAAGAGTCCCTCGCTGTGGAGGTCGCATCTTCACGTTCACGATTATCTTTCAGTGGTCCCACTGTGCACTTCCCATGCTTTCATGTTACAGATAAGCATCTGACACTGAGCCCCGTGCTGTGAAGTGTGTATATCATGCATGCCAGCTTGGCTGGGAGCCACTGAGCTGCACGTCGCTGTACATTTATCTGAGGAAACTAAGCAGATTTTTATTTTTATTTTTTGTCAGCGGTGAACAGGAAATGCACCGAGCCCTCTCCTGTTCTCCTGCGAAGTCTCATTACATTGGAAGGTTTTGTCTGGTTGTATGATGTTCAGATGACTGGGACCTGCTGCTCTAGACTGGAAGCAGGTTGTTTGACAGGCGTGCAGCCGGGTCGCCCCCATGCTAGTGGCTTGATCACGCCGGAAACTGCCGGGTGGTTTTTTTCCACATATTTTGTCACTTGTCCATGTGTCTTCTCTTCCTTGCATTCTTGCTCACAGCACAAATTGGCAGCCCTCGCCCCACGTGTACGTAGCAGCTGGTGGCCTAGTGGTTGGGGAGGTGCCCCTGCGATCAGAAGGTTGTGGGTTCAAATGCCAGGACTCCTAGAGGTTCCCTTGAGCGAGATATCGTCCCCCCACGGCACTGTGCTCCTGGCTGCCCGCCGGTTCACTCGGTGAATGGATTAAATTTGTTAAATGAGTTAAGGGTTTAAATGGGTTGAATGGAAAGAAAGAATTTCACACTGTTCGCACTGTGTGGTGTGGTGTGTTCACGAGTGACCATAAGAGGCTACTTTGCTTTACTTTCCTTTACTTTATACAGCGTGGCCTAGTTTGCGATGGAGTACTTGGAAATATTGATTGGTGGAGATTTAAAAAAAAAAGAAAAAAGAAAAGGAAAAGACAAAGTTGTTTGAATGAAGCCGGGCAGAAAAATGTGAATCATCAGGCAGTCCACACATCCTTGAGGGATCATTTGATTGATGGGTCTCTTTTGCAAACAAAGTCGACTCCAATTTAACCTGCCGTTATAAAGAATTCACTACTCGGCCTATTCAGGCAGATTTCTGAAAGTACCAGGTTTGTCGTAGCTTCTGTAGTCGGTCCCTGTTCTGTTTGGTCTCGCTTCCTTTGAGATCAAGATCATCTGTGTTGTTTTTATTTTAGACAAAACCTTTCTAGTGATAAAGACCAAGCAAAATATGCTGTGATATTTCCTGGATCCTCTGATACTATCTTGAGTTGTGTGCAGAGAGATGTACAGCATGCAGCCAAATGATCCCACACACAGTTCCTGGCCCGGCCGCTGTCAGTCTGGACTCCTCGGCCCATCCTTACGTTCAGACAGCGTTCTGCCTTTTGTTCAGGGGACAATATCCACGCTCAGCATAATAAAGTTGCACCTTTTCATCAGGTACGCAGAATGTTGTCGCTATTCACGGCAAAAAAGTGCACCCGTATCCCGTTCTTGTTAAAGGAATAACTCAGTCAGGCGCCCTAAGGTTGATTTCGAACCTGGTATTATTGTCGTAATTCTACATAATGGCTGTTTGCTTCATTCATTATGAGCAACATCAGCAATATTGCTGTACTGTGCTCCCCCACGAAGTCGCAGTTCAGAGTTCGCAAATTTGCAGAGACCGCAGGTATCCGCTGCATTTGTTTTGCTTTTTTTCGTGGCAATATATAATTTTTCATGCATTTTAGTGCTAAATTGTTGAGAAAAATGTCATTTACTGATTTTGTAACATAAATATTAATGTAAATTCAGCTACATTTTCATATAAAATATAACTATAAATTTTTGGTACTGTCCAGAGAACACAAAGAAAGGCGTCTTGGGACGGTGAAATACCGCTGCACTCAGAGGCGGGAGGTTTGCGAGTGGCCAATCCGAGAGCGTTATTTATTTCTCCCTGCTGCTAATTGGCTGCTGCCCTGTGACGCAACTCTGGCAGTTGCAGTCCAGAATTCCCGCATCAGAGCAGTTTCAGTGTGGAGTGTCTCGAGTTTACCTTTCCATTTTTTAAGGGTAATGTATGAAGCTACGTTTAAAATGAAATAAAAATGTTTTGGGGGCATATTGTGGGGCATGTTTAGGGTTTAGTCTATAAAAATAGGCATTTATAAGCATTTTTTTAACACATCACAAATTCACGGTTATTTCACAATTCTGCTCTTGGAACAGAACCCCTGCGAATTCCTTTAACACAGCTGTTCCCAAACCTGACATTGAAGATCTCCTGCACATTTTGACACCTGTCCTGTTATGAACATACGTGATCCAATTACTCGGCTGATACGTTCTTTCTGAGTGGAAGCGGGTTTGCTAAAGCAAATAAAATCCTCAGATGTGCCGGAAGAAGGTCAGGAGGTTCTCATAACCTGCGCTCTATCGTAAGTGTCTTGTTTAGATTTTGAAGTGTGCCGGAATTGGAGTGGTAGGATTTAAGCTGGTTCAGGATTCATTCAGCAGACCTGACGCTACCCAGGTCCCATGGTTAGTCCTCAGTTCTCATGGTTGGTCCTCAGTTGTAAACGGGCCGTATTTATACCGAAGGAGGAATGTGTAAATAAAGCACAAGGCCGGGTGAAGCCCTGGGCGTGGCTGGGGAGGCCCACCCTTGTGGCTTATCGCTCCTTCGATCGGCCGTGAGTCACATGCCTGTGCCATGAGTGTGGTTGGTCGGACCTTGAACTGAGGGCAGATAATTCGCTGCTTCATCACTAAAGAATGCAGGTTAATGACTTCAAACCCGCACACGAAGGAACTTGTTCAGCGACGAGTCTGTGGTTGTAGCTGGTTAGCCAAGCAAGTGTCAAACATGTCATTCGGCACTCTCCGAGTTCTGAGCATGACAGGAAGTAAATCTTACCTGCAGTGGAATTTGTTTTGGGTACGTTTCTGGCTGAATGTAAATGTAGTCCTGTAGCGTCTGACTGGACGAGTGTGTTACGCTACCGGGGCCCTGTTTAAAGGACGAGTGTGATCTGTGTGTGATCTAAAATCCACCCACAACCTTCTTTATTGTTCCTCCCACTCTTATTCAACGAATTATTTTGCTGAGCCTGCTTGTGTATTCAAAGGTGACTGAACATGGCACAGTTTTAGTAGAGCGAGGCAATATGACAATGTTTCATACCTTGGTTCCGCTAGTGTTCCTCGCTTATAGCCTCAACCTCACTCTTCACCCCAGAAGTGATGCCGTTCATCAAGTGCACACCAGAGCCAGCCCAGCGGGAGGATACGTGTAATCGGAACAGAAAGGCCTGATTGACAACGGTCGGATTGAGAAGAAAGGTTGACTTATTTCCTGCTAGGGCCATCTGCAAGAACAGCATCTCTCTCTTTTAAAGAACGAATGAATTGACCTCTGTCTGTCGACACCCCTCTTTCTATTGGAAGGAACAGAGTGGCCCCTGTGGCCGGTCCGAGAGCTGGCGGCTCTGTGAGGGCGTGAATGGGTCGGGAAGCTTGCTTGTGCCCGGCGTAGAGCCTGAGCCAATCAGGGGGTTTGGCATCCGCAAGCTAATTGAGAGATGTGGGTGCTTGAATGGATGCCTTGCATCCTCTTGCCCCCTCACGGCCACTCCCGCGCCACACAGGTGGCGGCCTGGCTGGCATTTCAAAGAAATCAACCACGCAAGCACGCTGAGCTTTAAATGGCTCTGTTTATGTACAAAGCATTTCGCAGAGTAATAGCGCGCGCACACACATGTGAACAGGGTCAGTGGCTGCTCTCTTAGAAGGACGACTCATTTTCCAACCACAGGTATATTCTTGGTAAGAGTGAGGTGGAGAGAAGGCCAGCAACCGCAGTTTTAAACAGATGCGAATGTACGTGGAAATTCTGACCGATGAAATGATCGGGCATGCTGGCTTGACGCCAACAGTGCACGTGGTTTTCTTGTTGAAACATTCTGAGGAAGACGTAGTCGTTTAGCAATGAGTGGAATTGTACCCGAAGTCTGGAACACCTTGTGTGAAAAAAATGTGTTTTTCTTAAGACAGCGACGGTACTCGGAATGAACCGAGAAGAATCTTTTACTTGGACAGGACAGTGTACATTTGTTCATTATTGATAGTATTCCATAAAATGGAATTCAAGGGGAAAGTCAATAACATAAACATAGTGTGCCCCCCCCACCCCTCGGGGTGCAAAGGTTTAGACTCTGGTTCAGTTTATGAGGCCTCCTGGAGTGCGCAGCAGTCCTAATCCATAAATATGTTTGCACAGTCGAGTGCGGCTCCACAGTTGGAAAAGCTTATTAGTGCTGTCAAATGATTTCAAATCAGTTCAACATTGTTGGAGACTATAAGAAATATGCTTATGCATGCGTAGCCCTTCGGGCCCCTGTCCTCGCGAAGGTCTTCTGTTCCTCTGAGCTTCACGCTGGTGCTCAGTGCAGCCGCGGGTTCAAACAGAGCAGCGTCGCAGCACGAGCCTCGCTTCGTCCGTACGCGTTTTATTGTTGGGAGCAAAGTGCACGAACGTCCCACGTGTTATAACGTTTCGCTGTGTTGTGCCTTTCGAGTGATTTGTGTGGAGGCGAGGGTGATGTCATAGCTTAAGCGAGGGAGTCGTACGAAGGGAGGGTAGAAAGTGGAACTCTGGGCCCAGCGGGGAGCAGAAGTTTCCGTTCCTCGCAGCTGCAGGCTTATGAGGGAGCCACGTGCAGGGCGAGGCTCACGCAGCAAAACACAATAGTTTCGTTTGGAAGATTTGCGTGCACCGTGTTCTATAAGTGATCCCGTTTTTTTTTTTTTTTTTTCTTTTCTTTCAGTGCCAATTGCTAAGCAAAGAGAGTGTCGTAAGCCTGGTACACTGAGTTGCCAACAATTCGTGAGCGACCACTTCAGATTCCCATTCAGCTGTCTAGCACCTCCGAGTGCGCCGGGCACATTCCTTTCCTGACTGACCGCCGTGCTGCACCCTCGCACATTCTGAGCCATTGTGCAGACAGGGGCTGCTGAAGGGAGTTTAAACGCATGGAGGCATTTTTTTTAAGGAGATTTAAAACATGCCCAGACATGCTTGTAGCCTAAAGAAGTCTTACACAACCCACACCCCCAAACTGGAGCGCCGGTACACAGCACGTTAGTCGGTCTGTGCACTGAAGTTCCTCTGTTTCACATAGAGAGCATGCTGGGACCAGGCTGACTTAACCAGGCCGCTGGAAGCAGGTGTTCCCGTTGGCGGGGGCCCGGGGTGGGTGTGCTGCGTCACTGTGTGTGTACAGATTTGCATGTTGCATGTAAGCAAGAGCTCGTGAAAATAATAACAATATTGACAAACCTGTTATGCAAACTGTGCGTGCAAGTCGAGTTCCGTAGCACGCCTTCCGATGAAAGAACGACTGTGAGTTGTTTGCGTGCGGATGTGGGCACACGTTTCCCAGGTCAGGTCTTTCAATAGCCCAGTCCTGCACAATTTAGTGTTTTCCGTTCATAGGCTAATTCATTGTGAGACGCATACATTAAATTATTTTCAAGCACTTACATGTGCTACTGCAGGGGTCCTCGTGGCAGCAGGTTTTCATTCTAATCAAGCAGAAGCACCTGATTCCACTAGTTTGATCAGGTGGTCTGAGTTGGTGCAGTGAGGTTCGCTTGGTTGAAGGACAGACATGCAGCAGTCCTGGCTCCTGTGTGGATAACACTGGTGACCCCTGCACTGCAGCGAGGAAACCACTTCAGGGCACAGTGCTGCCGTCCTTTCCCGGTATGGGGAAACGTGCATGAGAGCGGATATGAGGATCTGCTGGACCAGACAATGCATCAGTTTATCCATCGCTTAGTGTGGGACACGCTGGGAGCTGCTCGGTGCACTTACCTTACAGGATGTTCGCACGGGTCACTGCAGTGGTCCTGAACCTCAACACGTGTGGTAACAGACTCTGAGGATAAAAATGGATGAGATGCTTTGAAAGAAATAAATGACATCAGTCCCATAGCACTTACTGTAGCTAGCTTAGATGCTGTTCTCTGTGTCCAGTGGAAACTTTACAACAGGAACGGGACAAGCCTGCGTGCGTTTAATGCAAGCTTCCTCATAATAAGTGAAACCCAGCTCCTGGTTTTACCATTTCCCATGGTTTTGGTGTTGCAGCACCATCCTCCTCGCCACTTTATGATAAAGTCCCTAACGTGCACATTCCCATATGAGTGCAGGCCATTATTCTTCCGAGTAATTTTCAGGTGGCGGTTGCCCTGCTGTGTCTTATCTTGCATTTGTTAAGCTAACAAACATCTTCACAGAAGGCGATTGTGCGGGTTTCCTTGGCAGTGGAAGGAAGGGGGGGCTAGGCTAGGCTAGGCTGCGCTGGCGAAGTGTCCTCAGGCGTGAAAGGGCCTGTGTTGCGCAGCCGCCAGGCCGGCATGTGAGGAATCCGTGCTGGCTGTGGGAGGGAGCAGCTGGGGGAGGGAGGCGTGGGGACGGCGGCGTCTCCAGCGGAGGCACCTGTCGTCGTGAAAGGCCCCCTTATAGGCCGCAACAGGTGCTGGCAGCAGAGTTGACGTGACTCGGGTAAAGCCTCCTCTCATTCACCATCGTCACCCCTGCATCCGGGCTGCAGCAGGAGTTAAGGTCACGGCCCCCGGTTCCGTTCCCCAGAGCGAAAGGACACCTGCGGCGGTTTCCTTCCTGACCTGTTCCCTCAACAGACAAGGTCTGTTCGGCAAGGTGGTCCACGATCAAGCACTGCAGTGTCTCTGTGCACGCTCTGCAGAGTCTCCCTGCCAGTTTTCTGGTGTGTCAGTACGGCACGGCGCTTAAAGGGCTCCGTCCGCGGCTGATGCAGCTGCGCCATTGATTCGGTGAAAGGCGAGTGACTCCCTCACGTGCCCGGCCGGAAGCCCCCGGCCCGCGGCGCTGAAAGAACTGCTGAAGCGTTTCCTCTTCCAACCAATTCATTAACTGATGAATTTCCTGTTTTTTCCTACCAAAGCTTTTCCCATCCTTGTACCGCAGCCAGAGCAAACTTCTGAACTGCAGTTTGTTGTGAGGCTCCCTGCAGCTAATCAGTGAACAGTGAATAGGCACTACTCTCACGCAGGCTCCGTGCCAGAACAAAAGTCATGAGTGGGAAAAACGCATCCATGCAAACAGGAGAGAGGAGGACGGATCTGCAAGTGCTCTGCGATGCTGCTGGTGGTTTTTTTTTTTTTTTTTTTTTTGTATTAATCTTGCAAGGTCAGACAACTTAAACTGGTTAGTGCTGAAATCTGCAGCTGGCAGCAAAAGCCCCACTGCCCCACTAAATGATTCCCTCATGCTGGACCCGCTCATGTGCCCTGAAGGTCATGTTTTAGCAGATAATTCTAGGAAGCATTTGTCTTTATTTACTCTTATGGGGGGAAAAAAAGGAGGGCAAACTCAAGTGCATGCAAACAAAACTGATTGTCGCGGCTTAACGGCGCATCGTCTGTGACGAATGGGCGTTTGAGCCGCAGCTTGGTGGGAAAAATAAAAAGATAGATGGATAGATAGATAGAAACTTTATTTATTCCCAAGGGGGAAATTCAGACATCCAGAAGCACATTCAAATAAATAGAACAATTAAAAAACGAGAAGAGATTGTGAAGAGACTCCCGAAATGTGTCCTTGTTCTCACAAAGGCTACCTACTGATTATACCCAGGGAGACATCAGAATTTGTATTTTATTGTGTAGTTCCTCACAGCCAGTCAGTAAACTGTGACCAGGCCCCACTCTCGAGCGGGCCTTCCGCCAGAAGAGACTGTTGTTATTATTCAGCCTGATGATGCGAGCAGCAGTGTGTAGGTCTTTCTCTCTCAAACACACACACACACACACACACACACACACACACACACACACACACACACACACACACACACACGCACGCCCTTCTCTCACTGCCACAGAGAGCCTCACCTTCCCTCGTTACCATGGCCACTAAAGCGGTGGTCCCAGCCAATGGGTTGCGGGCCTGCAGAGTGAGGCAGATGCACAGAGATGAATGAGTCTGCTGACAATTAAATGATGAACCTCTTCTTTCTCTCTCTGTCCTCTCTCTGCTCTCTCTCTCACTCTCTGTCTCTCTGGCTCTGTCTCTCTCTCTCCTCTCTCTCTCGCTCTGTCTCTCTCTCTCTCGCTCTGTCTCTCTCTCTCTCGCTCTGTCTCTCTCTCTCTCGCTCTG
>JBBPCX010066961.1:0-13822 GCA_037974365.1 Hydrocynus forskahlii | reverse complement strand
GCTAAATTAGTCAAGCTAAATTCATTGTCTGTCACAACACCCCATCCCCCCACTTTGGAAAGCTTGATACGCCCCTGCTGTCATGAGACAGTCCTGTCCGGACCAAGAGGAAGAGACGGCACAAGCGCTGACTTCCATGATAAGAGCATTTAATAAAGAAACAAAACATGAACAGAACAGTATAAACAAAAATCAGGCACGCAGGCCAGAACAGAATAACAAGGAGAATACACGAATAGAGTTGAGGAGAAAACACGAGTGAGTAGGATGGGAAAGAGAAACATTAATGCACCACAACCGAAACTAAGAACAGAGCAACTTAAATACAGTAGGGGACAGAACTAAGGACCAATGGGGAAACGGAACAATATTGAATCGTAACTCCATTCAGCTGGAGCTGTAGGCTGAATGGAGAAGGAACACCTATTAAGTCTGAAGACGGCCCTTAATGGCCGTAGGCAGGAACCGTGACAGGGAATGCCCACTAAGGGCATTTACAAAGTCCAAGGGTGGCCCCTAGTGGCTATAGGCAGGAACCATGACAGAGAGAACCTATACACAAAGACAACAGAGACGTCTGGTGAGTTTTAGACAGAGGTGGGACCAAGTCATTGCTTTGCAAGTCACAAGTAAGTCTCAAGTCTTTGCCCTCAAGTCACGAGTCAAGACAGGCAAGTCCCGTGTCAAATCAAAAGTCAAGACTGATAAGTCTCAAGTCAAGTCCTAAGTCCTGCAGTTTGAGTTTCGAGTCCTTTTGAGTCCTTTCAACCACAAAGTAATAATATATTTACACCGATCATGTATGCTTTTAAAATATCTATTTATTAAAATAAGTGCAATTGAAATTGCAGAAAAAAAGTGCTGACATTGCACTATTAGCCGGTCATTTTTAAATTTAACTCATATTTTGTAAGAATATTCTTCATTTTAAACCACTCCTTTACAGAATAAACATTGTATTTCCATGGCATACTGCATTTCAAATAGTTCCACAGCAGTTTGTCCTGTCCTGTACTTATCTCATCTCATTTATCTCATCTCATATTGTCTGTGTGTTTGTGTGTGTGTGTGTGTATGTGTGTGTGTGTGTGTGTGTGTGTGTTTACATGTGAGAGACATAACAAATACATAACAAAAACATATTGGCCAAAAGTCTGTCAGTCATTTGTGCATAATGGTGATGTAGTATAATGCCACCATGGCTGAAAACTCACTCCACTGGAGCACTGGAGGCAGGCACTGCCAAGACTCTGATGGCCACTCGGAACAGTGAAGGAAGAGTCTTCATGATCAATGCCCAGAACAAAAGGGTGTTCTGTCCTTCGGGTATGTCAAGGAAGTGACTTAGCTGTAGTGATGGAGTAGTCCCACATCCTTCTTATGGGATGCAGCAAACAGCCCTTCTCCTTCTCTGAGGTCCTCTTGCTCTTCTTCATCAACAAAAGGCACAGGTTGCTCAGTCTCTGCAGCATCTTGCAGGATCAATTCTGGCAAAACACGTAAAAACAATAGCAGAAACAATAGAGTCCTTATTACCATGTATGTTCGTGATACAGTGTGTTAGACATCAATACTACAGAACATTTAATTATTGTTGCAGTCAATTAGATCAGATTATGAGGGAAAAAGTTACATTAGACTCAGTAACATTTACCTTTAACTCACCTCTGCCCTGACGTTACAACTGACCAGGACATGGGGCTCCACCCACAACAGAGAAAAGGCAGCTGCTTGGAGGTAGACTGGATCTGAAAAGGGAGCAGTGACCCCATCTTGTGTCCTGGCCATTTTCATGTTGATGAGGATTCCAAGAAATCTTCTGTTCTGGGATGCCTGGAGACTTCTAACCAGGCTGCTCAGGAAACAGACTTGGGGCTTCAGCTTCTCAAGGTGCTGGTTGAGGGACAAGACAGATGGAACAACAGCACTGATTGTGATGACCTTCTCCCCCATGTCAAATCAGTTGCCACTCCAAATGGCTTCAAGATGTCCACCAACCCCTTCAACAGATTACATTCCCATGCTGTGAATGACAACTTCCTGTGCCCAGCCTTTTCTAGAATAGCACAGAGCTTTAGATGATTGCACTGGAGAACTGCCTTCACTTGCCTCAGTGTTGAGTTCCATCTTGTGTTGACTGCAGCAGGAATGTATTTCTGTTCCCCAAATTCAGCATCAAACACATCTTTGAATGTTGTGCTTGTGTGCAGCAGTGAGCTGAGTTCTGATAACTCTGAAAGAGAAGGAGATACCACTTTTGTTTCTTTCAAACCGTCTCCCACCACCAGCTGAAGAGGGTGCGCAAAACACTGCAAGCACTGTTACTTTGCCATAGCAACATCTACTGTTTGCTGATCTTCCGGTGTAAGTCACACCAGAGCTCAGGGGTATCAAGACGATCTCCATCATCGTCATCCTCTTGTTCACTGGGGAAGCACACAGTGAATGCTTTTCGCATTTTAGCAGCATTATCACTAACAATGTAGTCCAGTTTATCTTTAATGTTGTATTCATCACATATTGACTTAAATTGGTCACAGATTCTTTCATCTGTGTGTGAGCCTTTGAAGTGCTCACAGGCCAAGAGATTGGACTTCAGCTGTATCCTCCCTGCCTCTTTCTCTATCATGTGCACAGTAACACCCAGGAATCCCCTTATCTTTCAGTCAGACCAAATGTCCACAGTGACTGAAACATGGTCAGTGTTGCTCAATTGCGTTTTTAATTTTGAACGTTTCTCTTCAGCGAGGTTCTCTGTTTTTGATGTCAGTGTTCCAGGACACACTTGAGTATACTTGCTTCCAAATACTGTCAGAAAGTGCCTAAGACTCTTGTTTTCCACAATAGACAGGGGCAAGTTGCAATCAATAATCAGGTCGGAGAGTATTGCAGTGGTGATAGCTTTCTGCTGTGGATGACTCATGCTGTAATGCCCGACACGATTGTCCAAGAATTGCGAGATTGAAGGCTGTTGTGGCTCATTTGTGATGCTTTTGTTCAACTGGTATTCTTCAAATCTGTAAGAGGTAAGCATATTAAACAGATGTCAGAAAATCCCTTATAGCCACAAATGAATTGTATTGAAACTACGCTTTATTACTAATATTACTAATATCAATCTTAACATTGTGTTCTGAATTGTATGTGTACGTAATAATATGTCTTTGTAGGTGGTAAAATATGCGTTGCTGCTGACCACTGTATACTGTGTGTGATACTGTACATTGACTGTTATATATAAGTACTTCATACAACCAGGCTTAAAAAAATCACTTAACAAATGTATGAATTAAGGGAGTGAAGTCGCAGTGGACGCAACAGATTACCATGTTTGCAACGTTAACAGTGAGTTTACAGCCTCATTGATTTAACTACACAGCAAAGAAATATACATTAGCTTTCACTCAGAACTTACCGTTCCTTGTGCAATTTCAAATGTCGAACGAAGTTGGAAGTTATTGCCTCTCCATCTGCAATCTTCGACCTGCATGTTTTGCATACTGCAATTTCGTTTTTTGTTGACCACTTCGTAGTTTTTATACCCGAACGAAACTATCTTTGGTGTCATTTTTTCTAACTGGTGTGTTGTTTGACAGTTTCTCTTTGGTTGTCCTGCAGTTTGATTGGACGGATGCTGTTGGATCAAAACAACGTGGATCTAATTTGATTGGATGTTGTGCTGACACAAAATACACATACACACAGTGAAAGATACAAAGCGTTCCTTAATAACATAGTTTTTAATCTTTGGGTTTTGGGGAAAGCAACAAGTCTTGTCAAGTCAAAAGGCTCAAGTCCAAGTGACATCATGAATCATTGATGTTAAAGTCCAAGTCGAGTTGCAAGTCTCTTTACATTTTGTCAAGTTGAGTCTAAAAACATCAAATTCATGACTCGAGTCTGACTCGAGTCCAAATCATGTAACTCGAGTCCACACCTCTGGTTTTAGAAATCTAAAAGGTGGCACATTGTTCAGATTGTTACTTGCCTTCTTTTATTCTGTATATTTTTGTTGTGTTTCAGTGAAAGGAGTTGAGTTTGTGAGACATTAAAGCATCAGATCACAGAGTCAGGGGGACTGTGCCCCTCCCCTAAAAGAACAGAAAACCTTTTGGTCACTGAGGTTCAGCTCAGGGTCAGGTTTACATTTAGGTGAGGAATTTAGATGCGGAATTACACAAGTCAGTAGAATGTCCTCACAAATATAGTAATGCCAGCATGTGTGTGTGTCTTCCCCTTTTGCTCTTCTCTCTTAAAGCTTAAATGAACTAAAACTGAAGAGTAATTAAAGTGAGTCTCTCAGGCCCAGAGAGAGAGAGCAAGCGACATGTGTGAGAGAGAGTGAGAGAGAGAGAGAGAGAAAGAGAAAGACAGAGACTCTTCTTCTTGGGTTATTCAACGTGTTATTCCAGTTCTGATCCTCTGTGGAAGGCGATCAGGAGATGGGGATCAATTGCTGGGGATCAGGTCAGGGAACTGGGATGGGTGTGCCAAAATCATGATTCAGATTTTTGTTAACTAAATTTATATCAGTTAAAGGTCACATTTCTCTCATAATTCAGCTTATTAACTTCACAATGTGTATTAATTTCCCCAGAAATTTCTTGGCATGAAGAACATATCAAGCAGAAGATTCTCCTTTATCTTCGTCTGGCTGTGATAACACAAAATCTGAAGGTTTTTCAGCATTCAAGCTAAACCAATTTTGCCTGGTCTGCTTTGAACCTCCACATTTTACCTGATCTGACAGCCTTTTACCACTTTTTTTCATCGCAAAAAGTATGTATTATATATTTCTAAACATTTATTTATGAACTTTAAACTGTCCAAAGATATTATTTATAAACTGTCCTATCTTTGTCAACATCTCTGACATACAGTATCTTATCTTTGGCATACTGAGTAGATTAAATAAAAGAAATGGGAATTACTGTTTAACTGTGACAGGCTGCAAAGTGCCTAAAGATACAAGGTGACTAGATAAAGGTGTTCCAACTACTCAGCATTCAGCCATTCAGCATCACCAGTATACTGATCAGCGTCATCTGGGTCATATGGAATCATCTGCACCTGTTTCTTCACTGCTTCAGCGTTTAAGTTAGATGTGCTTTGTTATGCTTGGATGATTCATATGTAGGTCACTGAGTGGTTTAACAAAAATCAGTCCTCTGAAAATGGCCAGGTTCAGGGACTGGACAGAAAATGAGGAAGCCTGGAGAACTATTCCTCAATGTTACATTAAAAAAGACAAAACAGTATGGCTATATGTCTATATGTCTGTATTATGCATATTTTAGTTTTAAACTCTTGCCTGTACTGTTCAAATCGCCTGGTGGGATGTTTTTGACCCAAAAAAGGAGTAAGACAGTTGCAAAAAAACACACAAACTACTGTATTCATAGTGAAACTGAAAAAGATACTGCTTCTTCACACCATAATTCCCCTCCTTTTTTGGTCCTGTTGGAGTGCTAACAGGCTCTCGGGCCTTCGGCTGTCCTGCTAATTAATTTAGCCTCCAGTGCTCCAACAGCAGGGCCATGAGGACATGGGATTCCCAGCATACATC
This sequence comes from Hydrocynus forskahlii, assembly GCA_037974365.1. Taxonomy (NCBI): domain Eukaryota; kingdom Metazoa; phylum Chordata; class Actinopteri; order Characiformes; family Alestidae; genus Hydrocynus; species Hydrocynus forskahlii. Next base: position 8,256 of record JBBPCX010066961.1, on the reverse strand, counting down.
ACTGTCTCTATCAGTCCACAACCACAGCAGTATTGATCCTAATCAGGCCCCTGAAAACAGCCCCTAACTAGTGCCCTCAAACATCCTCTAATGGTGCTAACTCTGAGACAACGATGACACAAAGAGAGGGAACGAGAGAGGAGGATGGGAGGAAAAGGAGCCTATCAGTGATCGGGACTGCCAATAGTAGTTATATTCTCTTGCCCCAGAATCAGAAAACTTTATTGATCCCAGAGGAAATTGCATATGCTATGACTGCACAGACACACAGAGACACAAAGAAAATCTTTGCAGAAATACTCTTAACCCTTAGAGCTCTGAGTGTATTAGTAAAATCTGATTTTGGCAAATAAAAACAGTGTACAACAAAATTGGAGTTTGCTTTCTTCAATGCTTGCTGTTAGCCACTCTTTCACTTGACACACAACCACTTGGCTGCTCTCCATAGCCCCCTCCCTCTGTAGGTTTTCTCCAACCACTTGTGGGTGGAGACTATCCTGAAAGTTCTCCTGGGTTCAAAGGTCTTGTGTTTTTTTAAGTTTATTTCTGAGAACTTAAATAAAAGAAATTTGGACATTTTTGTTCTTTATGGGCATTTGCGTGTGACAGCGTTTTAAAAACCCCAGTAGTGGTTATTATTCTTATGTCTTTACCTATGTAATAAATTTGGTTCTACTTGACAAAATACAGGAAACACAAAATAAAGTGGATGCTGTTTGGTACATAGTACCATTATGCAGGCTAACTTCTAACTGGATTAATTTATTACACACACTGCCAGAGGTCAGTATGTCAGTGTGGTGTTTGTGTCTGCTGCTCTACCATCTCTTGCTCCAGAGTCTAGAAACAGGCTTTAAGCCTTTTATGCACCAGTCAACCATAACATTAAAACCACCCGCCGACTACTGTGTAGGTCAAGACCTAGACTCCACAAAACCTCTGAAGGTCTGTGGTTCTGTGTAAAGTGTGTAAAGTGACCATTCTGTCAAATGTGAACAGACCACTGCACACAGTGTGAAACCAAGTCATGAGGTGCGGCCTCCAAGAACCAGACTAGTTTGTCCAGAATGTCCCATAGATGCTCGATCAGACTGAGATCTGGGAAATTTGGAGGCACCTCAAACTCTTTTTGATGCTCTTCAAACTATTTCTGAATAGTGTTTGCAGTGTGGGGTTCATCATCCTGCTGAAAGAGGACCTGCGATTACAGAACAGCATCTCCATGAAGGCGGTTTAGGTAGGTGGTTTCAAAGTAACATACACATGAATGTAGGTTTCCCTCCACATGAGGTAAATGATTTTTAATCCATCTCATCCATGTATACTTCCAGTCAAAATGGTTGGCACACTTTGATATTTTCACTTAATATTTACAAAAAATACATTAAATATTCTTTGCTAACAAATACATTTCCACTGTGTTCACTTTAGTGCCTTTATTGGCCTGAAAATGTCTTTTTTTCATTTTACTGTTTTATTTCTTTATTTTTTATTTTATCTCTCCTGACCCAAAAAAGTGACCTAACATAATTATAATGTGGATCACCAGACAAATGTTAGATATTTAATGAGCTATCGAGTGATGAAACAGTTAACTAATGCATTTAAAGTTAAAGGACAGTCTGGAATGTTATTCAGCATCACTACACAAGAAGTTACTAGGATGTCAGACATGCACTGTTACAGATTATTTTGTGTTCTAAATGAAACTTGTTTTAATTGACATATTTCATAGTTGTGCACTCAATAACTTTCCAAAGTTTAAAAAGAAAAAAGAATCTGCTGTTTATTAAATAAATGTATAGTTGGGAAAACCCTGTGGTGTGCAAAAGGTATGGTCTAATCTGCTGTACTTGGGGAAACAGTGCTCTTTTCAAGCTTCTCCCCCACACCTGCACCTGAGCTTCAGAGCATGAGGATCTAATCCATGATCATCTGTCACTGATGTGAAGTTTAGTCTTAGTTTATTAGGTTATTCATGAACGCATTGTCAATAGGTCTGACAGTGAAGGCTGAGAACATTTTTTAACTGAAGACATTCTGTAAAGTAAAGGCTGAGAATATTTCCATTAGAAATGGTCAACCAAAGGATGGTTACTTTTGGGAGTTCTCCAGTGTGTTAAATAAAAAATAAAAGATGCATTTGCATTAGAAGTTGCAGAATTGTGGCATTTGTTTGTTCTTCCACTCAGAGCCCTCAGAAAGAGCTGCTGTGAGTGTATGTGTGTCTGTGAGGGTGTTTGTGTGTTGAGCTCCAACAGAGCTCAGTTCTTCTCAATGCACTTTTACTATGGAGAAAATTTCAGATATTCCAGCAATCAGTGAATACATGCAGTACACAAGGGATGTTCTGATGTCAGTAGTGATGGTCCGAACTGCGGAGAGGATCCTTGTCCTGACATCGCTTGATTCTTTCACAAAACCTCACATACTAAGACGAAACAAGCCATAAAATCGTTATGTATTTAAACAGCAGTAATGGTATTTTAAGTATTTGTACAGATCGCTTTCATATTTGGAGTGCAGTAATCTTTTGCACACCCCGCAGCAGTGGGTGCATAATGGTGTTCATATCAATTCATATCAATAATGAATCAATAATGGGCTCTAAAAGCAAATCCACCCTCTGCTCTAAAGTGAATCTTGAATCTTGTAGCCCATAGGCTGAAGTCAGGTCAGGTCCAGTTATAATAAACCCATGTTAAGTTCAGGATGGATCTGAACTCTGCAGAAAGGGCTCCCGAGTGGCACATCTGTGTAAGCCTGGGCTCATCATCAGGGCATCATGAGCTTGATCCCTAATGATCCCGCAGCCCTCTGAGGCCAGGAGTCCAGGACAGAACGAGTGTCCTTGCTCTCCCTCGATGAGAAGGATCAACTATGCTGCATTAGGAGCAGTTTGCAAATAAGTGGGGGCTTCGGAGGAAGCATGTGCTCACCCTCACCCTCACAGTGTTGATGTGATCATCTGATAGAGACCTACAGTATTGTGGAAAAGTCTTGAGCCATCCTTCATTTCTTCATATTTTGCTTCCAAAGAGACAGATTTTTTTGTTTTTTTAATGAATTCTTGAGGAACAGTTCTTCAGGCTTCCTGAAGGACTTTCAAAGCAAAACAAAAATGAAAAGGGTGTGGCCAAAGACTTTTGCACAGCTCTGTAGCTAGTAAACATAATTGGAACATGACTAAATCAAGGAGAAAATCAGTGAAAATCAGTTTAAGATCTCACACTAGTAGTTACAATGCACAATAAGTGTAAGTGCAGCTAAAATATGACCATCACAATAATAACATGTAATAATAACATCTCAACATGTGTTTTAGGATCCTAATGACCAAACATACATTCTGGTGGTGCAACTGCCGACAGGTCTCTAGATCTTATTTGAATATGGGTTATGTATGGTTTCTATTACCAGTGTACTGGTGCTCATAAGGTTGTCTTAGCATAGCAGCATGTCCACCCTCAACACCCAAATGAGGCACAAGGGAATCAGAAGCATGATGTTGTTAGAATATGTGCGTATACAAAAGTACTTTCTTATTCTGAAGTTCCATGTCTTGACAGTGAAGCTTCAGATATCACAGGAAGCTTTGCTTCATGATGGTACATGATGGAGAAAATCTCAAACTTTTAAAAATATAAGCTTTACATTGTTTGGAACCTTAAAAATGGTGTGTTTGGGAGGTGTGTGTGCAACTGTGAAGGTGGGTGCAAGGGTGTGTGTGTGTGTGTGGGGGGGTATGTGGAAGCGGTGTGTGTGAGTGTGGGAGGAAGGAGTATGTGTGAGTTTGGGGGTGGGTCGAAGGGGTGTGTGTGAGTGTGGTCGGTGGAAGGGGTATGAGTGAGGGGATGTAAGCTGCCTGTGTCTCACTGTTTTGAAAATAGTATAGACAAAGCTGATTTTTTTAAACATTGTTTCAACATCTCTGATTAATGTGTATGTGAGCTGAACATTTCCAAAATCTTTGAAGTTTGTGTTTGTGGATCTTTACAGCAAAAAAGAGGAATTTCTTACATATTCTCTGTTTTTTGGGTGCTGTTGTCTCCAAATAATTGGTGAAAAAATAATCTTATTTATTATATTGGTTAATTTGTGCTGGAAAAAGGACATGAGACACTAGTACACATTGTTTAAGGCTTTAAATAGAAAAGAACACATAATGCAGAAACAGGAAATAGCCTCAGTGTTCTAAGGGTTCTGAATATACAAAGATGGTTATGATGTTTAAATAGCAAATCATGTTTAAATAGCAAAACGTATGACTACCCTTTGTAAAGAGCTCACTTTCAGCCAATAACAAAACAGTGTCATTTGCTTCTTTGCTCATTATTGCCGTGTCTCAAGGCCTGCCACTCTGCCCACTGGCATCTGACACGAATGCCAACCTATTTTTTACCTATTTAAGATTTCAGAGTTATAAATAATTTATCGTTATGCAGATGATGAAGGATGTGTTAGAAATAGCTGCCTTTGGAATAGGGGGAGATAAGCAGACATCAGGCAGTGGGTCAATGTAAGCTGTTTAAGGATGTTGGATCTTTCTTTGAGTCGTGGGCGTCAGCACCGGTATGAGGGGCCCGATAAAAATTGCAAGTCATAACCCTCCCCACACACACCTCCTTCTCTCTAACCACCCTCATTACACCCATGTAAAAATAAAGCGAAAAGAAAAGTGCTGTCAATTAGCCACCACTTCATATCTTCACAATTTCCTTCCAAAGGGCCAGACTTTCTTATGTTTTTAATGTTGTTTTGAGGAACAGTTCTCCAGATTTCCTGAAGGACTTTTGGAGACTCTCACATTGTATCTTTAGGAACCTTGCAGCCTGTCACAGTAAAACATTTGTTTCACATTACTTTCATTGAATCTACTCAATATAACAGATAAGACATTTTCAAAGACATAAAATTGTATTTTTGCACAAAGACAGTGATTCAAAGTAAAAGATGAAGAAATGAGAGTGGCTCATCATGGCCATGTAAAATAAAAGAGAAAACAAATATGACCTCGATCAGCAGCAAGTTCATCACCAGATAATAGTAATATAGATGAAGATGATTATGGTTACATAACCTTAAAAATATTTGAATACAAAAGCAACACTTTGCCTGGTTCTTCCATTTGAAGGGAAACCTGTTGTACATTGTTCTTTAAATAACCTATTCAAAATGGGCTCTGCTTTGAGAATGTTCTACATTATACAGTACAAAGTGTAAGTTTGTGTATGTGTGTGCACAGGAGAGTGCCACAAACCTGCCAATCTCTGTGACATATGAACTCTCTCTAAGTCTATCTCTCTTTCTCTTTCTCTCTCCCGTCTCTCTCTCTATCTTTGTTTCTTTATGTAAGCTCCAGCATTCAGTGTAGCATCAACATCATTAAATTCTCGATCCCTCCTTCTCTTTCTCATCCCTTACACACAACAGATGCACACCCCCCCACACACACTCCTTCTCTTCCCTGCCCTTTTTAGTATCCATCTTTTTCTTCCACTCACGCTGCATACCTCTCTCTCTCTCTCTCTCTCTCTCTCTCTCCTCTCTCTCTCGCCAGTCTCTCTACTGCATTCTCAGTGGCCAGCGCAGATAATCAAGAGGCAGAAATAGTAGAAGAGAGGGGAAGAGATAGAGAGAAAGAGAGAGGGGGATAGAGAAAGAAAGTGGTGTAAAGCAAGAGGGGGTAAGTGGACGAACACAAAGAGGAAGAGTGAGGGAGAAGAGCGAGATTAATGTGAAAACATTACTCACTGAAAAGCAGGGCTGGAGATCCTTCAGTATGAGGACAATCTGCAGCAGCAGAACTATGGAACCGGCAAAGAACAAGAGAGACAGGGAAAGGGAGGAAAAAGAGGCAGGGGGAGCAAAACCAACACAAACGCTCCAAATAGAGGAAGATAAAGGAGAAGAGGAGAAAGTGAAAATCCTGGAGGAGAGCGTCGGAGAGAAGAAAAAAGACAGCGTGTTGGAGTGAGAAAGAAAGAGAGAGAGACTGAGAGAGAAAAGGGGGCGTGAAGAGGTGGGCTGAGATGAGGATATAAAGAGCGAGGCACACTCGCTACACACACGGCCGCATGCATACACACACACACACACACACACTACACTGCTGCACGATCTCATTTTACGGAGACAAGGTCCGCCTACCTGCTTCTCTTACACACACACACACACACACACACACACACACACACACAGATGGCACTTTAGTTTCATCGACTTACCAGATATAATGTACACTGTGTATGTGTGTGTGTGTGTGTGTGTATGCGTGTGATGGAGGGTTAGAGGGTGTTTCCTGAGAAATTACTGAGAAATCACCACCACTCCACCTCAGCTCAGATTGGGGTTGGGGGGTGTGCCAGTGCCAGCTTCAGTAATTGCCTGAATGCCAGAGGGAATACTGTCGCTCTCCCTCTCTCTCTCACACACTTTCTCTTTCTTTATCTCGCTCTTTCTTTCTAACTCTCACTTTCACTCTCTTTTCCTCACATTCTCGCTTTCTCTAACACACACTTTCCCTCTCTTTCTTTCTCTCTCTCTCTCCTCCGTTGTCTTTCTCTCTTTTTCCCTCTCTTTACTTTTCCACTTTTCTATCTTTACTTTTGTCTTTTTCTTATTTGTTCTTATCTTTCTCTCTTTCTTCACCTTTCTTTTCTCCTTTCTCTCTCTGTTACTCTTTCTCGTTGTTCTTTTGTCTCTTTTCTCTTTTTATATTTTCTCCCCTCTATCACTCTTTTTCCTTCTCACTTGTTCTCCCTGTATCTCTCTTTGTTTTTCTATGTAGATATTTCCTCTCTCTCTCTCTCTCTCTCTCTCTCTCTCTCTCTCACACACACATTAACGCACATACATACACACACACACACACACACACACACACACACACATATATACAGCCGTGACCCTGAACCAGGAGAACAAAGACTCCCTGTAGTTTTGCAGAGTTACAGCTGCTCCTGTTTTATCTGCTCCCCCCCACACTCACACAACATACACACACGCTGATGTTCTGCTCTTTAACCCTTTATTAATTCTGTATTATTAATTCTGTATCTGCAGTGTATGGTTTGAATCTGATTCTCCTGTAACCATTTAAGGTATAAATAACCATCAACTATCCGATCAGCCAATCAATTGCTCAATGAACGCAGGAACCTTCAGATTCAGTGTTCTTCTGATCTTAAACTGACCAGCTGGGTTGGTAATATACATAAATCAATGAATGAATAAATGTTTACAGCTGTAGAAAATTCTGCTGCATTTTACTTCCCTACTGAGGTTCTAGAACAGATAAATTACAGTTGTAGAACATTCTTCTGTAGTTTGGTAACAAAAAACTGATGTTCTAGAAAGGTTATTTAGCAGGTCTATCTGCTGCAGCTATGAAAATTGATAAGACAAGTTTGGACAACCAACCAACCAAAAAACAAACCAATTAAACAACCAACCAACCACACAACCAACCTACCAAAAAATCAATAGACCAACCAATCAACCAACTAATCAACAAAGCAACAGACTGTCTGACGGACCAACCAATGAAACAATCAACAAACCAAACAACCAAAAATCAACAAACCAACCAACCAACCAAACAAACAAACCAATAAACAAACAAACTAAGCAACCAACTGACCAAACAAACCAACAAATGTATGAATGAACGAATGAGTCAGGGAATGAATGAATGAATTAATTCATGAATCAATCGATCAATCAACCAACCAAACAGTCAATTAAACAATCAATCCACCAAAGACCATTCATGTGTCAATGCTTTTTCCTCCAAAGAAATATTGCTCCTTTGCAGTACTGCAATATAATTTCCATACATATTTAATTATGCAATGTAACATATAAATTACATCATAATCAGAATTTAAAAAACCTTATTGATTGCTTATGTAATGACTGCACAGACACACAGAGACACAGTGACAAGAAAAATATAAAATATAAAGTCTAAATAAAATCTAAATAACATCTGTAGAAAAGACAAAAAAGCTAAATATGAAAATATATTATGTTGTATACAAAAATGCTGGGTATGAATGCTATATATAAGAAACACAGTTAAGTGAAACGTACTGACACAAATAGTAGTTTGGAGTAAGTTATTGCACAGTAGAGAATCAGTAGTAATATTAAGTAATAAAAACTAGGGCTGGGAATTTAACGCGTTAATTAGATTAATTAATCACAGAAAAAAATAACGCGTTAATATTTTTAATGCAATTAACGCTTAAAGAC
>JBBPCX010066960.1:0-13823 GCA_037974365.1 Hydrocynus forskahlii | reverse complement strand
TCAGTGATATAAAGAGCCCCGACACACATCACCATCCATGAGTTCAACTGACGAACAAAAAAGTTCTTACCTTATCACTCCTAAACACTTTTTGCATAATAATTTGGAACGCAGTGTAGTTGTGTGACTATACAGGCGAATCATCAACCAATTGCCCTGCTGCGGGGGCTCTACAGCCAGAGTCAGGGGTGATCTATCTACCCCTAAGGCACCCGGACTGGCCAGCAACTCACCTGACTCGTCTCCTATCCCTAGTTATCTGGATGCGCTCCTCTAACTCTGAAACCTTCTCCGTCAGATATGTCACTAGTGTACACTTCACACAAGTAAACTTCTCGCTAGCGCAAGTGACGGAGGGCTCAACTAAACATCCCGCACTCCGTGCAGAGAAGGTGCTCACCAAACTTCATATGGAAACTTACCGCTTATTGGGCCAGTCATCTCTCATCAGTGGGCTGATGACAGTGGCCTGATATCAGAACCTGTATTTCAGTTAACGTTAGTTAAAGCAATTTCCATTAAACATATTTATATCATCATATCCTTGACTGGAAATAATTTTCAGCCAACATAACTTTCAGTCCCTGTGTGGGAAGCAAGTTACAGAACGGAGAGAGTGGGACCCGAAGAGAGTAGCTGCTTCTACAGAAAGGTAAGATTTAAATTCTGATAAAACATAACTACTAATTAAAACATTGTTAACCTGTTCACCCCCATGCCCTATTTTGGCAGCCATCTTGGATTCTGCATTACAAATTTATAAAGCTCACAATTCCGTCATACAAAGTTATTGTTGTTAGTGACTGGACTCATTTCAAAGCTAAGACTCTGAAGTTTCATGTGCCAGAGAAGTAACATATGCCAACTTATTTGAAAAAGAGCAAAACAGGACAAAATCCAGAAGTATGTAATGCTTGTGTGTGAGCACTCTTAGAAATCAGCAATCGTTATTGTCCAGGTCCAAGGAATTAAAAAAAAAAAAAATGGAAATCAATAGCCACAGGTCTTGTGAACTTATGTTCAAAATTCGAGCTCAGAAGAAGAACACAGGCTTCTCTGCCATTCATTCTTGTTCAAAGAGCCACCTCAAGTCGACACTGTCTGAGCGAGTCGACTCCGCCCGCTCACCGCTTGACCTGTGGGCATTTGAACGTAAATAAAGCCACAAAACATGACAAAACTCGCTCAAAACACAATAAAACAACTCCAAAACAACTCGAAAGCACTTTTATCACATCCAGCCAGCTTATAGACACTTCTAAAGTGAAATGTCAGAGCAAATCTACTCCGCCCGCCCACCGCTTGACCCATGGGCATTTGAACATAAATAAAGCCACAAAACATGACAAAACTTGCTTAAAACACAATAAAACAACTCCAAAACAAATCTAAAGCACTTATCACATCCAGCCAGCTTATAGACACGCATAAAGTGAAGTGTCATAATTCCCAATCGCTTACTTTTGAAGAAATTCTGCTCAGACTCGCACATTCCTGGAGTGTCTCTTCGGAGCATCGCTTCGGAGCGTCTCTGCTATTTCTCATGAAAAATCATATTTGCTGGACAATTATCCCCATCAAATGTCCTCGAAATATTCTGAAATATCCTCAGTATGGTCTTCTGAGTGTTTTTTCCTGTTGACTTATAAATCCAAATGCTCGCCTCAGACTCACAGGCGCCCCTGATCTCAGATCAGCTCTTGCCATATTTATACAGCCCAGAGAGAAGCCAAACCCACAAATGACATATGTTTAGAAAGGTCTTTAGATTGGCTACAGGACTGTACATGCACATTTCGGCTAGAGGATAAGTGGACCGAGCTATTGTCAGTCAAAGCTGGAGTGTCTGATTGGGTCACTTGAGATTTTGGGCTGTAACTTCCCATAGAAGGGTCGGAGAGACTCGAGCCCAGGCTCATTTGAATCCTAACAACCTACACTATTGATATTTTAAAACACCAATCACATGGAAAAAAATTATTTAATACTACCATCCTGCCAGCGGGATGGCTACCTAGTGGTGTTCACCTAGTGGTTAAATTGGGATGGTTTACATATTATGATGCCATTATGACGTTTATACATCAAAGCATTTGATCCAGTCCTGATACACTTCCTAGTTTCTCAAATAAATCCAGCCACCATTATCATTGTTATTTCCAGCCCTTTCCAACAGTTAAGCCCTATCTAACTGTGCAGTCTGAAGTGACTGGGTGCTTGCGCTGTGGAGCTATGCTGCTGCTGTGTCTTTGGTCACAGGGTAAAGAATTTCCATTTTGGGGACTACTATATACACACATTTTATTTAATTGGTACAGTCATTCTAAAATACCTAACGTTAAATGATTTACTTTTTTTACTTCAGGTAAGCATCCACCAGTTACATTGTATTATTGCCGTGCAACCTATTTGGAAGTTCTGAGTCAACTTGTGGTAAGTTCATTAGATCACTCTTCGATAACCCTGTTCTCCTTACACATCACTATGTTTTTCCTCAATTATCCATGCATGTGGAAATATAAAGACTGTGACCATTCATATGAACTTCTAAAACATTGCAATCTTGATCATTAACATTATGGGCGGGGCCATGCTTATCCCTGCACTTATGAGAATGACCCATCTAAGCAAATCCCATCCTGCTCAAAAATCCACACAGAAAGAGAGTATTTCACTATTCAAGTGCAACGTCTGCGACAACGATCAATTTTCAAATGAGACAGACTATTTTCAGTACATTGGAACACATATGTAAAATCATCAATCTGTCAATTGCATGTTTGTTGATTGTTCATATAAAACAAATCTTTATGGTGCTTTCAGAACTCACAAATGGAGAAATTATACCCCCCATACAATTCACAATTTTAAGCCAGGAATTACTGGAAAAGCTTATCGATGGGGTCAAGAATGCATGTGGATTAGAGTGATACATAAGGCTACAGTACAAGGACACAGATTTTGGGAACATATTTGTGAATCTGACCTCTACAACTGTGATTAGGGATCTTACAATTCTCAAAGTAATTCAGTTAGACCCTGATACCACAACTGTTGTCTTGTACCCAGTTGATCCCGCAGTAAGTAGCAGCACTTTATTTGGTCTGTACAGTAACGACTCCTCAGGGTCTGTGTTACGTGCCAGAGCATGTTGCGTTTGTTTCCCTCCGTGTCTCTCTGTTTCGTGCCTCGCGCGCTGTCTCTGTCACTAATTTTAGGACCACCACAGACGACCCACGGATTGGATGATTATCCCTGATGCATCCTAGTGGTGATTCGTGACCGGACATCCTGCCTCCCTGCCTTTAAGAAGACGTCAGCCTTAGAAGAATGGGAGAGTGTTGGTGGAGAGTTTTGGTGGAGAGTTGTGGAGTTTGGAGAGAGAGAGAGAGATTTGTTAGTGGCTCTGTGTTAATTCAAGAACTTTTGTAAAATACTTGTTCGTTGTGGCTTGTCATATAATGTTGGTTCTACATCTTGCATCACCTTAGGAATTCCTCTGTTAGAAACATCAGGTAAGAGGCGGACACCACCCCTTATGTTTTGTTTTGCTTCATTTAGATTAAAGTAGGTAAGATAGGGTTTGTTGGAATGAGATAGGTTAGAACAATTCACTGGAAGTTTAGGGACATTTTGTTTTATTCCTTTCTTTCCTTTGGTGTCGTCATCCGGCCCAACGGGTGTCTATAATTTGTATTTGTTTTTGTTTGTATATAAAGTCTCTGTTCGTAACTATTATCACTGTAGATACTTTCACCAGTCGCACTGTATTATTTTCATTGTAAATATACTCCAGACGTTCTTAATGATAATATTTCTGTCTCTGTGTCATTTTTCCTGTGTTCTGTCATGCACCCTTGGAAAAATATTCCCTTAATAACATCCCTGGCGGTGACAGGTGGGGGCTCGTCTGGGATATTTTTTTTCTTGTTATAAGGGCAACAAAGTACACAGGAAAAGGACAGTGACTCGTGTGTTAGCCGTGTGTAGTGTAGAAAATAATCGTGGTACACTTTTCAGTACAGGATTTTCTGGGAAATCCCTCCTTGACTTTATTTGACTCTTGCAGAAAAGATGATCCATTTTGTTGGCTGAACATTTCGGAATTGCGATCTTGAGGTCTAAAAAGAAAACGGAAGTTAAGTTGATGGTGTTTGAGAAATTGGTGACGGAGGGGATTTTGAAGCACCTGCACGCTGAAGTACCTGACTCGGTAGCGTCTCCGATGGCGAGGCACTCCGATGCAGAGGTGAGTCCTGCTGCAGCTGCAGAGGTGTCAATGATGAGACCGGGAGAAGCAACAATGGGCGAGTCGGAATTCTCATCCGCTGTGACTGGTCTTTCCCCGTTTCACCCATTTTTGCACCAAAGCGAGGACTCCTATGCTGTGGAGTCTGCCCGGTTGAGAGTCCGCTGCCTGGTTGAGAGTCCCGGGAAAGAGAGTCTACTACTTCATGTACCTGTAAGGCTTTGGTCACTCCTCCGTCACCTTTAGCTAAAATGGACATAATCAAGGTTATTCCTGTCATGGAGGAAGACACAAATCACTGAGTTTCGAGTTTGCCCAGTTGTGTCATGACGGAAGAGCCCAGTCGCAGATATACATGAGAGAGCTGGTTAATTACGTGGTTTTTTTGAGAATGCTCCACACGAGGGGTTAAGATTCCCACCAAAGGAACCTGCATTCTCACACACACACACAGAGGTAAGAGAGAAAGCTCCTAGCGAGCCAGAGTACTCACGGTACCGGAGAATGAGGAGAACACGTAGTATGAGGAGAACACATAGTTGGGGCATGAACTCCAATGTCTGTGTGCAGAGTAACACTTACTTCCTGTTTATATAGTCTCAACATGAGTAATTTCCAAGACCGATTGACGTCACATGCTCTGGTGTGTGTGACAGTACTCCCCCTCCAGGACTGTCGCCAGACGGCCCAGGCTGAGAGGATACCCAATGACGGTAGTCCTGGATGAGGGATGGATCCAAGATGAAGCATCCAAGTCAACGAGGTACTGGGTGCCATGAGCATGGCGTCGCAAATCCAGGATCCGCCGGATGGTATTGCAGGAACAGTGTCAATGATCCGAGGCGGAGGAGGAGCAGGAGCCTGGGGAGACAGAGGAGAAAAAAAACGGGTTTAAATTGAGACACGTGGAAAACAGGATGGATTTTGAGAGAAGCAGGCAGCTGGAGCTGGTAGGTGACAGGGTTAATCTGTTTGATGATCAATGGGCCAATGAAGCGGGGCGACAGTTTCTTGGATTCAGTGAGGAGTTTGATGTGATGAGTGGAGAGACCCTGTCACCAACGTGGAACAATCATCCCGGAGGGTGCCGGCGGTGATGCTGCTGGGCATAGCGAGCGTTGGTACAGAGGATGGACTCTCTGGCACATCTCCAGATCCGCCGGCACCTGCGGACCAACTGTTGGGCAGATTAGACATCAACCTCCGGCTCCTGACGGTCGAACATCAGGGGTTGGAACCCAAAGCATACCTCGAATGGGCTGAGTCCGGTGGCAGAGGACTTGAGGAGGTTGTGGGAGAGTTCCAAATGAGGTAGCATGCCCGGGAGTGCTGTCGATCTGCCACAAAGCAGCCGAGAAAACGCTTCAGTTGTTGGTTGGCCCACTCCGTCTGATGATTTGTCTGAGGGTGATAACCGCATTTTGTTGGCTGAACAAAGAAGAGGCTGGAGGTGACATTGATCAGACAGCAGAAGGCCTGCCAGAACTTGGCTGTGAACTGGGGCCCTCTGTCTGAGATGATGTCCTTGGGGAACCCATGCAATCAGACTACATGCACGATGACCAGTTCAGCAATGGATTTTGCCATGGGGAGTCCGGTCAGAGCCAGCAGGTGCACAGCCTTGGAGAACCTGTCGGTGATGGTGAGGATGGTGTCTTTGCTTTGTGACTCCAGAAGGCCCGTGACGAAATCCAGGGTGATGTGGGACCAGGGACTGTGAGGGACTGGTAGAGGTTGGAGGGTGCCAGGGGTCGGCGAGTTAGGGGTCTTGGCACGAGCGTAAACCTCGCAGGCCTGGACGAAGTCTTTGGTATCCGTGGCCATGTTAGGCCACCAGAAGGCCCTCTGGAGGAGAGATAAAGTTTGTGCGGTCCCGGGGTGACCAGCTAGTGCAGAGGAATGGGCCCACTAAAGAGCTTCCTAACGAACGTCACGGGGGACGTAGAGACATCCTGCTGGTGTGTTATCTGGAGGAGGTTCCAAGGCGTGTCCCTGATGGACTCTTGTCTTCTAAGCCCCACCGGAGAGGAGCCAAGATGAGCTGAGGAGACAGGACAGGCGCGGGGCCCACACCTGAAAACTGAACTGTTCAAAGAACACAGCCCACTGCGCCTGCCTGGGGTTGAGCTGCTTGGCAAGCCGGATCGAGATGAGGTTGGAGGATTGAGAGAGAAACGTCTGTACTGCGGTTTGGTGAGGGCCGTCAGAGGCGCCACAGTTGAACTGAGGCCCCAGATGAATCGCCGATAGAAATTGGCGAACCCCAGAAAATGTTGCAGCTGTTTAATTGTCGTGGATAGTGGCCATGAACGCACAGCCTCCAGCTCCTGGGGATCCAAGGTCACACTCTGAGGGGAGATGACGAAACCAAGGAATGTGGTGGTGTGCTGGTGAAAGGCACATTTGTCCAACTTAAAGAACAACAGGTGGGCCAGCAACCTCTTCAGGACCGCTCTGATGTGTTAGATGTGCTCTTCTTGAGTCTGAGAGTAGATGAGAATATCGTCCAGATAGGCAAAGCACCATTTGCCTAAAAATTCATGGAGGACATCGTTAATGAAGTTTTGAAATGCAGCCATACTGTTACATAAGCCAAACGGCATAACCAGGGTCTCATAGTGGCCGGTGAGGGTTATGAAGGCCGTCTTCCACTCATCACCCTCTCTAATCCGGACCAAGTTGTAGGCGCTCCGAAGGTCCAATTTAGTGAAGATACAAGAGGGAGCTGGTTAATCACGCGGTTATTCTGAGAACGCTCCACACGAGGAGTTAAGATTCCCACCAAAGAAACCTGCATTCTCACACACACACAGAGAGGTAAGAGTACTCATGGGAGCCAGAGAATGAGGAGGACACGTAGTTGGGGCATGAACTCCAATGTCTGTGTGCAGAGTAACACTTACTTCCTGTTTATATAGTCTAGACGTGAGTCAATTCTGTGAATCCGAAGTTGATGCATAATTTACAGCGTTTGAGCGTATTGTTCTCTCTCTAAGTTGGCTGAAAGAGTTGTGGGCACTGATGCTGCAGTGCAAGCTGAGAGGCAAGGCTCAGGAGGTGTGTTCGGCACTTTCAGTTGAAGACAGACTAGATTATGAGGTAGTGAAAGGAGCTATTTTGAGAGCATATGAGTTGGTTCCCGAGACGTATAGGCAGTGGTTTAGAGATTATAGAAAAGGAACATCCCATTCTTATGTGGAATTTGCGAGGTAAAGGTCCATTCTTTTTGATAAGTGGCTCACTGCTAGTAATGTGAAGGACTTTCGTTCTCTTAAAGAGCTACTGTTATTAGAGGAGTTTAAAAGATGTATACTGGAAAGGGTTGTGACTCATCTGAATGAGCAAAAAGTGGACTCCGTTACAAAGGCTGCAGTAATGGCTGAGGAATTTACCCTAACCCATAAACCTACTTTTACCTCCTCTGTGCCGTCGCGGCACTCAAGTATTCGAGACCCATCTGTGGGTCGATCTGTCCCCACTATTGTTGGCCGTTTACAGAAATCTGTTATTATTATAATTGCAAATTGTATGGCGTTGAAATCTAAAAATGTTTGTTCAGGTTCTGCTCAACCTAATACTTCAAGTGTTGCTCTTGTTAACACAATGTCACTGAAGTCTTATGATCCAACAGAACCTACATTTCAACCTTTTGTTTTTACTGGCACTGTGGCCATTCCTGGATCCGATCCCACTGTTATTAAAATATTAAGGGATATGGGCGCGGCGCAGTCTCTGCTGCTGGCTGACATGCTACCATTTTCTGGTGAAATGGGAGTGGTAAAAAGGGAATAAAAATGGGAGTGGTAAAAATACCATTACATTAGGTACAGTTAAATTCCAAGTTGGTATCCGGTCTGGTTCGTGTTGGTGTTTGTGCTCGACTACCCATGAAAGGTCTGACCATGATCTTAGGCAACGATCTGGCCAGAGGGAAGGTAACGCCCCTTCTCGAGGTGCGTGAGGTGCCGGTAGAGGTAAGCGAGCCTTTTGACTTTGGAAAACATAATGAATTTCCAGTCTGTGCAGTAACTCGAGCTCAGGCCCGTAAATATAAAGACATAATATGTCTAGCTGATACATTCCTAGCAGGTGACGATAAAACTTTAGAGGCAGAAAAACCACTACAATCGCCCAAACTTGGAGTTCCTGAACTAAAAACTTCTAGTAGTTCTATCACCCGTCAGCAGTTAGTGTGCGCACAGCAGGCTGATGACTCGTTAACAAAACGTTTTGATGCTGTGAAAAATCCCTCAGATACTGATACAAGCCAGTATTTGTTGTTGAACAAAGTTTTGATGAGGAAGTGGTATCCTAAGGTACAGGGTGAAAATTAGTGGAACACAGTGTTTCAAATACTTGTCCCGAAGGAATACCACCACCATGTGCTGAGTTTAGCTCGTGACACTATTTTTGTAGTCACAACAGACTGCTAACTTGCAAACTTCAGAGATGTTGCAACAGCTACCTTTTTTACTAACTCATTTGTCAGAGGTGCAGCAGAAAGGGTTATGTGATTTAATCCAGTCTTTCTCCGAGTTGTTAAGTGATGTGCCTACCCAAACCAAGCTGATACAACATGGTATAGATGTAGCCGGATCAAAGCCTATCAAGCAACACGCATACAGAGTGAACCCCACAAATCGTATGATTACGACGAAGGAAGTGTCTTACCTTCCGTCACATGGGCTTGCTAAGCCCAGCTGTAGTCCGTGGAGCTCACCATGTATTTTAGTTCAGAAACCTGATGGTACTTCTCATTTTTGTACAGACTACCTCAAAGTCAATGCAGTCACAACTCCAGATGCATACCCTATGCCTAAGATGGATGATTGCGTGGATCATGTTGATGCTGCTAAGTTTGTTAGTAAACTAAGTTTGTTTGCTCAGTATACAGTAATGGCGTTTGGGATGAGAAACGCCCCTGCCACTTTTCAGCATACTTAGATGATCTAGTGATATTTTCTGATACTTGGGAGGATCACTTGACCATTTTAGAAACTGTTTTTCAGTGTTTGTCTCACGCCAGGTTAACCGTTAATCTTGCCAAGTGCGAGTTTGTGAAGGCTATGGTGACCTATCTGGGAAAGCAGGTGGGTCAGGTTCGCCCAGTTCTTGCCAAAGTGCAAGCCATTGTGGATTTTCCAGTTCCCACCACTAGGCGCTGACGCATCCTAGTGGTGATTATTGCCAGGGCCATCCCGCCTCCCTGGCAGACACCACCCCTGTATGTTTTGTTTTGCTTGGTTTAGATTAGAGTAGGTAAGATAGGGTTTGTTGGAATGAGATAGGTTAGAACAATTCACTGGAAGCTTAAGGACATTTTGTTTTATTCCTTTCTTTCCTTTGGTGTCGTCATCTAGCCCAACTGGTGTTTATAGTTTGTATTTGTTCTTGTTTGTATATAAAGTCTCTGTTTGTAACTATTATCACTGTACATACTTTCACCAGTCGCACTGTATTATTTTCTGTCACGGTTCCCCCCTTGTCCCCAATGAAGACAGGCACGTCCACAGGCTTCCATGCTCGTAACTTTTCTTTATTAACAATATTCAAAACAAAAGGCTCGATGGCCAGAATAACAACCAAGGAGGAACACTTATTCGAACTAATGACCAGCAAAGCCAACAGAACCACAAACCCCTTAAATTACTCAACTCAAACTAAACACAGCAAAACCCACTAATCAAATCCCCAATAACCTTTCAAAATAAAAGCACACAAAAACCTAAATTCAAAAACCCACTGTCACATATCCCAGGCCTGACATTTTCCTTGTAAATACACTCCATACGTTCTTTATATATATTTCTGTATCTGTGTCATTTTTCCTGTGTTCTGTCGTGCACCCTTGGAAAAATATAAAAAAAATATTCCCTTAATAACATCCCTGGCAGTGATAGTCAGCACATAAAGATGACACAGTACTACTTAAGAGCCCTTCATCAGCCTCACTAAGAACACAGCAGTGGCCACAAGTGTTCCAAATCCCAAACTTCTCCTATGACCCAGAATGCCAACTGCAGAGGGCAAATGTGGAGTACATGAAAAGCCAAACTAAACTGACACCTAGTTCAAAAATGCTGTCAGACATAGAGAAATTAGCTGAAAGCATTTATGCATACACACCTTATCCTGAAGACTGCCACTATAGCGATGTTGTTGAGGCACTCACAAGTAAGCATCCCTGTCTTAGAGGACCAGGATCTTTCAGTCAGAGCTATGGGTGGAAACAAAGGCTCAGGGTAAAAATGAGCAACTACAGGACCCCACTAAAGGCGCATGGCACAGCTGCTGAGCTCACAGTGAATTCTTTAAAATCCAAGACTCTAGAGGATGCCCACCCGGCAAAGAACGTGAAGAGACCTAGACAAGCTGAGGTCAGCCATTTTCCATCTTTGCCAAGTGGTGAAACTACAGAAAGCCTGGAACAAGAGAGGATTTCCCTTTTGGCAGAAATGCAGAAAAGAAATAGCTGACAAACAGTAAAAGAAAAGATGGCTAAGATGTTTGGATACCATAGACAGGAAATTGTACATAAGCAGCCAGCCAATGAAGACATCTTGACGAGATGGCCAGCACTTTTCCTAATGGAAAATGCAATTCCCCTCAGACCTACCTGACACTCATTCTTTCATGTACCAATTGTTCTACTGTAGGAATCAAGATAAAAAGATTTTTGAGAAGAGAGGAATTGATTAATATTACACATTCACAAAAGCTGATCTTAAGGAGTCTGATCAAACCTGTAGATCGTTTTGAAAGACATTTCAGTTCTTTCTGCATGCTCTTGTTTTTATTTTGCAGATCAATGCTGATCTCTTGCGAGTTACAACAGTTCCTTTGGAGACAAAGTTTTTGGCGCAGTTGGACAAATATTCCACCAAACTACTAGAGGTCATCAGAAGCAAGGGTGGATGTGTGAAAGAGCAGACCACCAGGACTTTGCAAGTTTTAGATGAGGTATCTATATGAAAAGTCTATCAATGGTATTCATAGTTGAATAATTGTTTTGTGTAAGTGTGAGTGAGATTTTAATTAATATCAATTGTTCTTACTCAGACTATTGACATCACCATCAGAATGGAAACTGTCCTCAAATCTCTGATGATCTACTTGGGTGAACTTGTTGAGCACCTTTTTAAAGAATACCAGGCAAGGCGAGATGCAACATAGCACTGGATATTTTTTTCCCTGGCAATAAACTTTTATTTTTGTCTATTGTATTTTTTTCAGGCAAAACTGAAGTAAAAACATATCAGAGTGGGGGGGATTTTTTTTTTTTGATGACACTTTAACCTCTATTGTAACACCTACATCAATCGAAACTAAGACTTCTTGTTGTTATAAAACCAATAAACTGTCCAGAATTTCTGAAACTAAAGACGTTTATATGTAGACAGTTGTACTTTGGCAGAGGTCTGCATTCTTTTAGTTGTCCTCATTTGTTATGCAAGAAAATGACATACTGCAGCTGGAAACTATGGTGAGCTTTGTCACTGGAAGAGAGGATCCTTCCCATCCACAGTAGTATATATGATATACTTTTTGTCAAAAAGATTTATGGCCCCTGTTTTATGACCTGTCAACTTTATCACCTTTACCACCTGTGAAACTTTATGATGTGTGAAACTTCCTGATTTTATGGCATCCCTGCTATATGGTGAGGTGTGAACAGTATTACATACTGCAGCCTCTGTTCCCAGAACTCAGAGTGTGTCATTAACTCTTTTTAAATCTGTTTAGAAAAGAACAGTCTGGCCATTTTATAACTGTTGTCTGAAATATATTTTATTTAGTCCTACAACAATTTGCTGGTGTGGTTTAGGCATGGGTGTTTATACACAATGAAATAACAGTAGTGGTCTCCGTGCTGTGTCCTGGGATGGTTAGAAGTCCATGCTGACAGTATTTCCTGTAAAAACTGGTTTAAAATGGTTTAAATGTGGGGAAAAACACGCTGATGATTCCTAAGATCTGGTGACATTCTGGTGAGTATAAGGTCTGGTGAGTGAGTATAAGACATAGGATAAGATGAGATAAGATAAATCCTTATTAGCCCCACAAGTGGGAAATTTGCTTGGTCACGGCAGAAAGTGGATAGTAAAATGTTAAGTTAATGCTTAATGCAACACCACTTATAGGGGTCGGGGAACAGAAAGCCAACGCAGCAAGATGTCTGACTAATAACGCAAGAACACCATGGTATTATTTTATACAAACAGCATGTAGTGGTGCCTGAACATCTAGTGGGGGAGATGCTCTGGACAAATGTTACCTGTGGGGTTTCACATGTCCACAGAGGGTGTGCACAAGCCTTATTTAATAGCCTTCAGTGGTGTATTGATTCCACTACTGGATTTGAGTTTTTAAAACAAATTTAAGAGACAACTGTCTCTAAGTTGACATTCAACAACATTATGCCCAATTTGTGAGAAGTAACTGTAGGTTAAATACATTCTGGGGGCCCCCACTTTGTCAAATTATCAGTTTATTCTTATTTCTCAACAGCATTGTAGATACATTCTGTATTTCTATGAGGTATCTCCTCACAACATAACACATCTTAATTCTTATTTCATCCATGGGCAAAACATTTGAACATGCAAATACATGCATATTTATGTAGATAATGATAATGTATGAAAAATAGAATGTAATTTGAAACAAAACTCCAGACATCAAATACAAAACCCATAGCAATAAGAACACCAGTAATCAACTGGTAAAAGTAATGTTTTGATAAATTAATTTTAAAACAATTCTAGGTCATATTAATGTCAAGATCAATGGTGGGGATTAAACTATGGATTTAATCTTAATTTTTACTCAATAAACAAGGAATAAATGTTTGTCTGTCTGTTAGTTTGTTTTATTTTTTAAATTAATTTAAAAATGCCAGAAGGCATTTACATGTTGTAAGCATCTTATGATGCATAAGAATAGGTCCGAAATAGTACTTTAACTGTTATTGAAAGTTAAGAATGTTTATCCTTCCTCTGTATTTTTAGTTATTATTTATTGTTTGAAAGGACAAAGTTTTGTTCCGACAGCAACAGCATACACTGACAAAACAAATGTATGCTTAGAAAGAAGAAATATAAATATTTATTCATACTCTACAATATTCTTATAGATCTGAACACTTTATAAACTGGTTTCACATGATACAACCTGCAGAATTTTACACTGAACGGGTTTCAGCTTCAACTAAGCAATCAGGAGTAGAGGGTCACTTAGGCATAATACACCTGTTGTCCACTGAGGGACATTTCAAATGTTATGATCATATGACTCTCGTCTTTAGAGCAGAAAACGGTGGTTAGAGGCAGGAACTGGGCATGTGCTGAAGGAATGGTTATCATCAGAATGACACATTTAAACTCTCAGGATCAGATTTCATGTGTGAAATGATTAGGAATTTGTGGCCGCAACGGTTTCACAAACTTTTCTTAGCCAGAATAAATTACACCCCTGGAAAATGATTTAGTGGGTAACGAGTGTTTTTGCGGCATAAGCACTTGTATGTACTTTAGATCCTTAATTTCTCTACATGAAAGCTACGAGTTCCCAGACA
>JBBPCX010066959.1:0-13825 GCA_037974365.1 Hydrocynus forskahlii | reverse complement strand
GGGGGGGTAGGGAGAGAGAGAGAGAGAGAGAGAGAGAGAGAGCATGGAGCTGCCTCCCACACTCTTGGTGGAATCAGATCAGGAGGGTCTTATGGGTCTTGAGGCTCCCGATGGAAGATGACTCTTTATTTGATGTGATTAGTACGCTGCACTCCCACGGCCACTCAACGAGAAAGTAAACAGGAAGAAAGAAACGAAAAACGCGCGTGTGTGTGTGCAGGGGCAGGTACATATATGTGTGAAGAAAGACGGGACATCCCCAAACAAGGCACAGCTAAATTCTCCTTCTCATAAATGGTACCAAAATGTAAATATTATATCCCACCATCATTCATCATCCTATTTAGACAGTAACACTTTTAAAATTGCCACTCTTCTCAGGGTTCTGAAATGATTCCTTGTTAGAACACTAATTAATATGGTATCGCTTTACTAAGATGGTCTACACCCTTAATGGTTCTTACACTTTTCCTAGCTAAAACGACTCAGTAAGACTTTACAAAGATAGTCCACACTACCAATGATTCCTAAATGGTTTATAGTTAAATCTCTTTATTTAGATGGTAATGCTTTCTTAAGGCAGTCTATACTCCCAGTGATCCCTAAATTGTTCCTAGCTAGAACACCTTATTCAGAAGTAAGCTTTACCATGATGATTTACATTCTCAATGGTCCCTAAATGGTTCCTAACTAGAATACTTCATTTAGATGAAAGCTTCACCAACAGCACTTCACTGTAATTATACAGGAACAGTAGCACACTTTATTCTCACAGTGCATCTCAGTCCAGTAACAGTGTTTATGATGGATCAGCAGCACAACTCTCTCTCCCCACAATTTATGGCCTGTCGTTGTCCCAAAATGCATGCCCATGGAGTCGTACCAGCTTTTTTATTGTCTTGTTTGAGTTTTAATTTTTTTCTCAGCATTGTTTAGTCATGCACTGACTATCTAACCCAGTTAACTTGTCACACACTGTCTCATTTCTCACAGCTCTAAAAAACTCACCCTGATCTTCGGCCCAAACAAACAGTCGTGCTTGCACTTCGTCCACTTCCCAGTTGTCAGTTTGTACCATTTTTTTGTGGATGTTAAAAAAAACAAAGAAAAAACAATGTCCTCTTTCCAAGTCTGTCTGTTATCATGACAACACTTTGAACAACTAGCTCGGCTGTGGCCCGTTTTTGGCCCTGCCATCAAGTCAGGCCGTGATAACGTTGGTACAGCTCGGGTAGGAGAAAAACATTTGCTCGTAGCACGGCACGGTTCCTTGTGCCATTACAAAAGTGCCATATGATGGTCTACACTCTCAGTGGTCCCAAAACCGTTTCTTAGATGTTCCTAAATGCTTCCTTGCTAGAACACTTAGTTTTGATGGAGACACCTTACTAAGGTAGTCTACATTTGTATATCTTTCATTTTCTGTAACCACTTAATCCTTACTGGTGTCACGGGGTCTACAAACCCCAATTCA
This sequence comes from Hydrocynus forskahlii, assembly GCA_037974365.1. Taxonomy (NCBI): domain Eukaryota; kingdom Metazoa; phylum Chordata; class Actinopteri; order Characiformes; family Alestidae; genus Hydrocynus; species Hydrocynus forskahlii. The sequence continues at coordinate 12,351 of JBBPCX010066959.1, read as the reverse complement.
CCTGATGTGCATTCACCACCAATTCACCAGTGGGAGAAACCCGGAGTGCCCGGGGGAAACTCACGCCACTACGAAAAAGACGGGCAAACTCCACACACACAAGACCAGGATCTGGATTCGAACCCCTAACCCTGGAGGTGTGAGGCAACAGTGCTATCCATTGCACCACCGTGGGGCCCTCATTTGCATATCTCATTTACAAAAATCCATCCTCCTTTGACAGGTTCTTAAAAGAATCTATTGTTGTTGTTCTATGGCATGACTTCAAAGAATCCTTTTTGTACCTATATTTTGAACAGTGTACTGTAAAAGCTATGCAAATTGCCACACTTTCCTAAATATTAAGCAAACACTCTGAGTGTTGGTAGGTAGATGACCGACTGTTAATTTTCAGCAACGCTGTTCATTTTCATGGCTGTCCTTTCCCCCAGCAGGGCTGCGTGGTTGCACAGAACTCGTGCAGAGAGGTGCACGCTCACACTCCTGCATCTCAGCTTCGTGTGGTTTCACCTCCATCAGCAGTTTCTCATTATGGAGCCAGAACAACGGCTAAGATGCAAATCATGGGAGTTTCATACACACCTCGACGCAACACCATACACATGTTTTACCGTAATATGCTTGATCTTGACTTTCATGCAGAGTGATGAATAACCTTGATTTTCAAGCAACAGAGCCACAGTTAAAAGGACAAGCAAACATTTACACACGAGCAAGTTAAAACAATAAAAAACTGCAGTTTCTCTTTATCCACTTATGAAAACTAGCAATTAGTGCATTGCTTTAGTTTCATTTTTAACAAGCAAGAACTATATCCACCAATTTTTAAAGTAGATATGCATCATTTTCAAAAGGCTTTGAAACTTTGATGCTGCTTAATTTTAATTTTTTAATGGCATATAATATATTATATCTACATTTTATAATAACTCTGTATCCAATACACTATTGTTGTAGCCTCCCTGCTGTGTTCCCCCCACAGTGTTTTTGTATTTTTAAAATTTAATTTATATTTTATTTTTTTAGGCAAAGCACATTCAGAGATATATTTATACATTAATTCCCTCCTTTTTACCCTCATTCTTGATCTGTCTGTGTGTTGGGTTGTATGTTGCGCCGATGGTCCCGGAGGACCAATATTTTGGGATCACAATAAAGCTCTACTTGACTACTTGACTTCAATACATAACCAATGTCATTCCAACACATCAGACGACTTGTTCAAAGGTTCTCCCCGAACACATTAACTTCATCTCCACACGCCACTGCTGAAGAGCGCGAATGCTGTGCGTGATGTCTGAAGATGGTCCTTGTCTTCATGCTTGTCATTTAGACCAGACAGCCCAGGTGGAAGCATCTATTTCGGAGTGCAGGTAAGCAGGGCAGACAGGCCCCGAGGCCCCCAGGGGCCCCCAGCGGGTGGAGGGCTCTCCAAGCAGTGGGGGAGCAGACAGCGGAGACATCCTGCCAGCAGCTAAATATAACCACCTGCACAACATCCTGTCATCAAACCATCTCGTTTTTCTCCCTTACACTCCCCTGCCCCGTTTCCTTTTAAAACATGGGAACAAAAGCAGAGATAACCTTCTGAGCACTAATGCAGCAGATGTGCATTCAGGCTCTGCTCCCTGGAAAAGCCAAATGCGGTACAGCGCTTTGTTCGGTCTGTTAGTGAGAGAGACAAGAAAGACACAGTACAAACAGCCTGCGCCACAGTTGTGCAGAAAATAGACCCGGCTCTTTCCCCTCCAGAGCGAAACTGGGTTGCACAGGAGGCGCATGTGTTACAGCCACACCTTAAGAAAGGACACAGAGCTAATACAAGAGGAACAGCTTGGAAGAAATCATATCAGATCTTAAGAAATGTCAGAATGACCTTCTGGTGCCACCACTGATGTTTCTGAGGCAATTTTACTAAAAGCTCATTTGTATGCTGCCAGGCTGCAATTGTGGCAAACAACAGATGTCTTATTGAAAGCTTTTAATATGTATTTATTTTATTTTGTTTTAACTGAGGGTCTGATAGCAGCTTGACATTTTAGCTAATATAAAAGAAGCAAACATAGACTGCCAGGTCACATAAATCCCTTTTTACCTTTTATTTTCACTGTATTTTTCCCATTATTAATAATAAAAGTAATAATAATAATAGCAGCAATGGATTAATTAAATCTTTGTCAAATGAAAGAAAACGAAACACGGAGTTCATTCGGGGTTCTTACAAATCTCTCTCTCTCTCTCTCTCTCTCTCTTTCTGCTTTCTGTCTCACTGTCCCTCTCTCTCTTTCTTTCTCTGTATCTGTTTCTCTCTCTCTCTCACACTCTCTCTTTCTCTCTCTCTCTTTCTGTCTCACTGTCCCTCTCTTTCTCTTTCTTTCTCTGTATCTGTTTCTCTCTCTCTCTCTCTCTCTCTCTCTCTCTCTCTCTTTCTCTCTCTCTCTTTCTCTGACTTTCGCTCTCTGCCTGGAATCAGTCTGGCAGCAGTTGGAGCTGACATTTCCCCCCCTGCACACACACACACACACCTAAATGCATCATTAGTATCTGAACCACTGGCACTTTCTCAACCCGGCACTGTCCATTTCAGATTCAATTCACATTCAATAAAACAAGTCACAAAACACCACAAAAACACTCGCCACCATCAAACAGCCTTCTAATGACAAGAAGACTAACAGCGCAACGTTTAGGAGAGAAATGCTGCCCGCGGGTGAGAGTCAACTGGAAAAATATCCAAGAAACAGCAACTGGGTGGCTGTGTCATCTTTTCACATTCTTCTTGTCTTAAAGAGAATCAATTCAATATGAAATAAATGAATAAATCAGCAACAATATGGTGAGAAAGACAGGAGAACAAAGGAAAGGAGGAGAAAAAGAGAGATTGAGAGAGAGGCAGAAAAAGAAAGTGGGGAAAAAGAGAGAGAGGGGGAGAGAGAGAGAGAGAGAGAGACGAAAGGAGAGGGAAGAAGTGAAAAAGACTGAGAGGAAGAGAGAGAAAGTAAGAAATAGAGAGACAAAGAGACAGACAGAGCAAGAGAGAAAGACACAGAGACACAGGTAAAAAAGAAACAAAGAAAGAGAAGAAGGAGAGAGTGAGAGAGAGAGATACATGTAGTTAGAGTGTAAAAGCTCCCCTGATGATTAAAGGTGTAAGTACATCCTGCACTCATTAAGACACACAGACATCAATTCAGAGAACTGAATTCTCTTCCAGAGAACTGAAAGTCGGAAAAGGAATATCACACCTAATGTTCATTGAGGCAGCTGGTGGCCATTTGGTTAGGGTGTTGCCCTGTGATCAGAGGGTTGTGGGTTTGAATCCCAGGACTGCTAGTAGTACCACTGAGTACCTTTGAGTAAGGTACTGTCCCCACACACTGCTCCCTGGGCGCTGCCCGCTTCTTCACTTGGTGAATGGGTCAGATGGGTTAAATGGGTTGAATGCAGAGGAAGAATATTTTGCTGTTCACACTGTGTGCTGTGGCGTGTTCAGGTATGACAGAATGGTCACTTCACTTTATTACTTCACTTAGATCATTTCCTAACAGACGGTCTGAGTTTCAGTGTTGCGAATCCAGCAAAAATCAGCTAACCTGACTTGCTCTTAGCAAACAAAGACACCACTAAGAGGAATGTTTGGCTTGAAAAAAAAACCAACCCAAAATATTAATTAGTCAAACTCAAAGTAAACTCAACAATTAGTCAAAGTCAAAGAGAACTCAAAGTCATCTCACCCATATCCAGTATACAGAGAGACGAAATGGCAAAGCTCGGGTTCCACAGTGTACATACAGTTCAACAGATAGACATTGTAAAACAAAACAAAACAGTACAAATAATAAGAATAAAATAACATCTGTGTCACATCCAGTTTAATGCAGGTCATACTAACCTCTCATTTAAAGGATGACATTTAGATGCTCAAAATGATTGTAATGATACAAAAAAATAAAATGAAATTGTGATACAGTTGTGATTGGCCACATTAGTGTTGATTTTGAAAGAAACACAAGGAGACATGTCTCCACCCGTGTAAAGGCACTGTCTCTGCTAATGCCTTTTATCAGACAGAGACAGTTTCTTTAGACAGTACACAAGTCAACACAAAATATTCCGTTTAATTTGCTCTTGGTGGGCTGCTCATGTTCCACTCGTCTGTATGATGTATCAGTGTATAAGCAAATAAAGCAATTATTAACAGAGAAACAGCGTTTTGGAGAAGCTGGATAAGTAATAATGATGAGAGCTTCATTATGTAAATCAGTGCAGTTTGGTTAGGTGGTAAATAAAAAAAACTAAATCCCTATTATATTATATAACACTCTTTAGTGTAATTTTCCTCGTGATATACAATAAATTGCCATTACTGGCCAGTTTACTAGAAACACCAACCTTACATGCGTAAAGTACTGTAAAAAACGGTGCTTTCTTTCTGAGTAAAGTAAAAGTGCAGTAAAGTGAACCCTTATGGTCACATGTGAACAAAGCACAGCACACAGTGTGAACAATATAAAATTCTTTCTCCGTATTTAACCCATTTAACCCATTCACCAAGTGAGGCGGGGAATGCCACCAATGAGGGATGCCCGGGGAGCAGTATGTGGGGATGGTCCCCTACAACCCAGCCAGACTTCTGGCTCCCACAGACTGGCTGTGTGCCATGTTGCACACAGATTACAATCAAACTATCAATTACAAATACTCCTGATCTTAACTTATGTGTATTATGTCTATAAAGCACACCTGTCTACAGAATCAGTTTCCTCCATTCCAACCTCTCCACCACCATGGGCAAGACCAAAGAGCTGTCAAAGGATGTCAGGGGCAAGATTGTAGAGCTGCACGAGGCTGGAATGGGTTACAAGACCATCAGCAAGAAGCTTGGTGAGAAGGTGACAACAGTTGGTGCAATTTTTCGGAAATGGAAGAAAAATAAAATGACCATCAATTGGAGCTCCATGCAGTATCTTACCTTATGGGATGAGGATGATCATGAGAAAGGTGAGGGATCAGCCCAGAACTACACGGGAGGAGCTTGTTAATGATCTGAAGGCAGTTGGGACCACAGTCACTAAGAACACCATTGGTAACACACTACATCTTGCAGGTCCCCCTGCTCATGTACAGCCAATCTTAAGTTTACCAGTGAACATCTAAATGATTCAGAGAAGGCTTGGGAGAAAGTGCTGTGATCAGATGAGACCAAAATCAAGCTCTTTGGAATCAACTTGACCCGCCATGTTAGGAAGAAGAGAAATGCTGAGTATGACCCAAAGAACACCATCCCCACAGTCAAGCATGGAGGTGGAAACATTATGCTTGGGGATGTTTTTCTTCAAGGGTTCAGGATGACTTCACTGCATCAAGGGGACAATAGATAGGGCCATGTACCATAAAATCTTCCCTCAGCCAGAACACTGAAGGTGGGTTGTGGATCTTCCAGCATGACAATGACCCAAAACATACTGCCAAGGTAGCAAAGTAGTAGCTAAAGAAAAATCTGTGGAGGAGCTGAAGCTTTGAGTTGCCAAGCAGCAGTCAAGAAACCTAAAGGATTTAGAGAGTTTCTGTAAAGAGGCGTTGGCCAAAATTCCTGCTAAGATGTGTGCAAACCTGGTGTCCAACTGCAAGAAACATCTTACTGCTGTGCTTGCCAACAAGGGTTTCCCCACCCAGTACTAAGTCATGTGTTGCTTGGGTACCAAATACTTATTTCACTCAGTGAAATGCAAATCCATTTATAACTTTTATGTAACACGTTTTTCTGGATTTTTGGTTGATATTCTGTCTGTCTCCATAAAAATGAAACTGCTTCATAAATTAGAGACTGTTCATTTTTTTGTAAGTCAGCAAACTTACAAATTCTGTAGGGGATTAAATAATTATTTCCCCCTACTGTATATAACAAAACCATCAGAAATGTTACATTTACTTTTACATTTGTTGGCCAGACTGCCAACTACCAACCAAGCCTCCAACCACACCTTTGCAGTTGTATCACTCTCCAGAACAAAACTGATTCCGGGATTCAACAGACCTACCAAATGTCTTCAGCTCTTCCATGCACTCTGTTGAATTAAACCGCAACAGAGCTTACCCAGGCCTTGTTGACACAGCCACGTCTCTCTTAATTAAAATGGTGAGTTAACTGCCAGGGAGCAAACACGCAGACTGAGAGATTAATAGGAACATTACAGTGGCTGGGGGCTGGCGGCAGAACCTCTGTCTACAAGGGAAGTCGCGAGATATAATATGCATTTGATAATGAGACAGAAGGCGAACTGCTGAGTAAACAAGAGTGTTCTTCACTGGTCCTTTGTCTACAAGTGGTATACTGGAACCCGAAATTATTACTGACTCCCAGAAGTTTGAAGAAGTTCCAGAGTTAGACTCCCTGTCGATGTCTCAATTTGTCCAACATGACTGAACACACTCTTAGCATGTAAAACCCCTGTGTATTTACACCGTACTGATTCTGTTGACACAAGAAGGCCTTTCTGTGGAAAAACAAAATCTTATATAGTGTTTGTGGAGGGCAGGTCACAAAAAGCACGGAATTAAGTACAAAAACTATGTGACCATTGACTTTTTTCCTTTTGATTACAATTCCAGAGTCATTAAAAGTGACAGCATGGCCCTCTTTCTGGTCAGAAATCTATTTATGTACTGAAGTGCCAGCATCCTACAATCCTCTCATCCTTCTTCTGTGAAGTCCTTTAATCATATTTGTGTGGTTCTATGGTCCAAAAACTGTCATAGTTCATTTTCACAGTTATATGTTCCAACCTCTCTTTTTGCCTTAGAATAAAACAGGCTGTTTTTGTTATGACTTTAAGACAAATAAACAAAGATCAGAGATACAATTAAAACCACCTGACAAGCATTGTGTAAGTCCATAACATGCCACCAAAACAGCTCTGACTTGTCAAGGCATGGACTCAACAAGACCTCTGAAGATGTTATGGGATGTGAAAGTGGCCTAGTGTGTAGGATACTTGCCTCTGGACCAAGAGGTCATAGGTTTGAATCCTATCTTCAGCATACCACCACTGGGTTCCTGAACCCTTAACCCCAAGTTGCTCCAGGGAGACTGCCCCCTGTAGTTAGGGAATGGAAGTCGCTTCGGATAAAAGTGTCTGCTAAATGCCATAAATGTAAACATATCTGTTGTGAGTCGGGACATTTGCCCACAGATGAGAGCTGGAGAATTTAAAAGCCAAGCCAACATGAACCATTTCTGAACAATGTGTGAGGTGGCAGGGTGAATTATTCTCCTGAAAGGGACCTCTGCCATGCCAGTATCAGTGCCATGAAGGGGTGATTCAACAGATCAGGCCACCTTCTTCCATTGCTCCATGGTCCTGCTCTAATGCGTCCACTGTTGGCACTTTCAGAGGTGGCCAGGGTCAGCATGGGCACTCTGACTGGTCTGTGGCTGTCACCAGATCACTGGTTGTCCTTCCTTGGACCTCCACAAGACCTGCCATTTGTTTTAGATGCTCTAACCCAGTCGTCCAGCCATCACAATTTGGCCTGCTTCCTTCTTCCAACTTGATCTGAAAATATGGATACCCCTCAAGCTTATTAAGGAGCTATAAGACTTGAACAAAAAGGGAAACAGCCACATTAATCAATGCTGTTTAAGCTCAAATTTTGCTGATTACTTGTCACAACTTTTCTTGTTCATCAATCGGCATTATACCTGTCGGCTTCATCACATGTTCATATTAATCAGATAAAACAGCCGACAGCTGCCCTTTTTATTTCTTATAACTGCCTATAATGATTATAAGCAGGCTGTGACCTAATACTATCAATAAACAAACACATTTAAGGCATTCATATACACATTATAAGAGTAGTCTTATTCTAAAGCAGTTTTACATTTCACTCAGTAAAAGCAACATGCTATTAGACCACTCACAGTGGGGGTCTTTTTTTTTGTTCTGTCAGTTAAAACCATTAATGGTTATATAAACACATCAAAAACAGTGTTTTTAATAATTCTGTATGCTTGTCAGAGCATCACAATCATTCTAAATTCAATGCTAAACAAAGGTAATGGATTATATGGCTGCAAAAACATTAGTTCATGATAAAAAGCCTGCCTGCCAGAGCAGGACGAGGTTAAGGTTGTGTCCATTACAAAAATATCCAACAGAACACAGCGCAGCAGTCGGGAAACGTTCTTCACTGAATGTTCTTCACAGCAGGGGCCTAAAGCAGCCAGCGATGAGACGGGGGTGACACGCAGAAGTGGGTCGGCGGCGAGTGACGAAGCGTGATGTGCATCTGGCGACGAGGGAAACGCACGAGCAACGTGTCAGCACTCATTCATAAAATGCCCTCGTATGGGAAGGGAACAGTAATGACAGGCCTCATCATCGACTCGTGTCACGGAAATCAAAATCACATTATTCCTTTGGGTGATAATGATGTACTGACTCACCGGTCGCTCACAAGAGAACCATCTGGTTGCAAGCCATTAAGAATATATCGCTATGCAACAGAAGAAGGACAAACACAAATTACACCATTAGGAGTTATATGAGCCTCCAGATTGGTGCTGTGGTTGGCCACTGCTTTTTTCTTTTCTTTTTGTTTTTTTATTTAAATGAGAAAAGGCAATGGCTTCCTGATGACTTAACATCCTGCTTCTGCTCTCCGAATAGATATTCCAACACTAAATTTATGTGCCGCAAAAGGGATGTTTGCTTAACAAGATGCTTTCAAAAAAACTCGTCCATCTTTAAAATCGTGGCGAAGCTCTTTCCTCAACTAGGCCTCTTTTTTCATTGCCTGTCAAGAGATTAATTATTGGTTTTGTAGAAAGAGAGGCTCACATAAATATTGACCCGAGCCTAATTTTGCTGAGGAGAAATCTAACCATGCTGGAAGACTGAGTTTCATCAAAATCTGGGGCTCTGAGCTTTCTTGAGTGATCGTTATTTTGCTATGCAATTTAAGCGCGATTATGTAATAAATACACAGCTTGGTAGTCATATGCAACTGTTTGGGTTCCTTTGGTCAAAGGACATTTTAGCTGAAGTGAAAATAAGTTTGCATCCTCTACGGTAAACACAATTCTGCATGTTTTAATTCAGAAGTGTTGTTGCATTCGATTTACATTGTTTACTTTACATGTTGGAGCGTGCACAAAAACAGCATTAATGCATTACATTTTTTCTTAAAGTAGGTAAAGTGGCTCCTTATAGTCATGCGTGAACACACCACAGCGCACAGTGTGAACAAAGTGAAATTCTTTCTCTGCATTTAACACATTCACAAAGTGAAGCAGGGGGCTGCCAAGCAGGGGGATGTTTGAAATCAGCAATAATACAGCTGCAAATAATGAAAAGTAATGAATAAAATGACAGCATGCTTTAATATTAAGGCCACAAAGCTTCACTAGCAGAGTGCATGATGTTCTCATACATTTTGCAGAGAATTTCAATGGCTTCTCAGTAGACGTTTCTTGAGCGTGGAGCAAGTGCTAACACATGAGGAGCGGAGCGCCCGTGTTACTCAAACGAGGAGCAGATGCAAAAGTGCAAAGAGGAACAGAACGCTTGGCCAGCAGGCCTGAACACCATATGGACCAGCAGGGGATGCACGGACATACACACACACACACACATGCGTACACACACACATGCACACACATGCGTGCATACATAGATGGGGTTGTAATTGCATGACGCTGTGCTCCTCACCGGTTCACCACAGAACGCTGTCTGCTGGTACCAGAGAAACAAATGCCATCTTAAAGACCAACTTAGAGGCCTGACGAAACTTTGGGTTCTGGGTTAAATTTGGCTATTTTTTGTTTACATCATCAGACCAGCCAGGATGGGCTCGGCTTTGTTTGGAGATGTGCACATGCTCAGTAGTTGTAACACAGGGGCAGCTGGTGGCTTAGTGGTAAGGGCATTCGCCCTGTGATCAGAAGGTTGTGGGTTTGAATCCCAGTACTGCTAGTAGTACCACTAAGGTACCCTAGAGCAATTTGCCGTCCGCAAACACTGCTTCCCAGGCGCTGTGTTCCTGGCTGCCTGCTGCTTTGCTTCACTTCACTAAATGGGTTAAATGCAGAGAAGTATTTTGTGCTGTGGTGTGTTCAAATATGACAGAATGGACACTTTATTTTACACTGTACTTTACAACACAAGTTTGAACTGGTCATATGCAACAGTCTTGGTCTAGAATATTTTTAGCTGAACTGATAATAAGTTCACATCTATAGTAAACGCAATTGTGCACATTTTAATGCAAGTAATGCCGCATTTGATTTACATTCTTTAATTACATGTTGGAGTGTGCACTTTGATTACTTTGTATGTTAGCCATAACAATACAAAGTAAAGTGGCCCCTCACAGTCACACATGAACACACCACAGCGTGAACAGTGTGAAATTCTTTCACTGTATTTAAATCATTTACCAAGTGAAGCAGGGGGCTGCCACCAACAAGGGGCGCCTGGGGAGCAGTATGTGGGTACGGTACCTTGCTCAAGGAGCAGGAGCAACACTCTAACCACTAGACCATTAGCTTCCCCAAGTGTGAATGAAATTTCTTTTCAGTAGTTGTAAAATCTCAGTTTGGAAAAAGTTACACGGGAATTCTCTCGGCCCCTGTGGTGGGATGAGGGAGTAGACTTCATTAAAAAAATGAACAAAAACAGTTTGTGTGTTAACTGAGCCAGACTCAGACTCACTATTTCTCAGGTGGACGCTGGATGGACAGACGGTTATCGGCCACTCTGTCTTTGTTCTTCCCCTGTTGAGAGAGCTGCAGTTTCACTCCTAAGTGTAACCAGGACTCCCTCTTCTCACCACAGGAGCCGAGAGAGTTCACTTTTATCTTTCAAAACGGAGATTTTACACCCACTGAAAAGAGATTTAATTCACCCTTGGCACAGATGGAGAAGAGTAATGCTCTTTCTTTTCCTTCTCTTTCTCTTGCGGCATTAGTGACGCTCACTGTTGAACCTTAGTGAACCTTTTTCACCCTCATTGTTGATCTGTCTGAGTGTGTTGGGTTGCTCCTGTGGTCCAGGAGGACGATATTTGGTCTCACTGTGTACTAAATGTATATGGCTGGGATGACAATAAAGCTCTACTTGACTTGACATCTTTCGGTGTGTTATTTGGGAAATTCAATTAGAAGTGGAAGCCCCAATACAGTAGATTACTGTAGAGCAGTGAGGGGGAGTGTGAAGATACACGGCGATACAGAGACTAAACCAACCGTTCCCTGCATCCTGATCTGCGGCTAATTACCATCCGTGACAAACGCATCGGCCATGGTGATGAGATCAGCATAATCACAAGGGAATAAATTCATCCCTCTTTATGAAATCCCTCCCCACGTTCCTACACTCCTCCCTTGATTGCCCAAGCTCTGTTCTCTTCATATCACGGAATCCAGTGCTCGTGGCTAATGAGTCTCTTTGCTAATCAGCAGAAAGATAACTGCAGACGCTCACACAAACACACACGCGCACATACACACGCGTGCACACAGCGGAATTACATAACTCATCACACTTCCAACTGCTGTTCTTTCCCAGCATTAAATCAAGAACCTTCATCTTCATCGCTCATCATCACTAAAGACCCCCAGAAGAACACCTTGAAACTTTTCTCCCAAGTTTGTCTTACTGATTAGGAGACAGAATGTTTAATAAGAGAGAGAGAGACAGACAGACAGACAGATAGATAGAGACAGAGAGACAGAGAGAGAGAGACAGAGAGAGTGAGAAAGAGACTGAGAGGGAGACAGAGAAAGAGAGAGAAAGTGAGGAAGAGAAAGAGAGAGTGACAGAGAGAGAGACAGAGAGAGAGAGAGAGTGTGAGAGAGAGACAGATAAAGAGAAAGAGAGGGACAGAGAGAGAGGGAGAGAGAGAGAGAGAGAGGAAGAGAAAGATAGAGTGACAGAGAGAGACAGAGAAAAAGAGAGAGAGAGAGAGAGAAAGAGAGATAGACAGAGAGATGGCATTTAAATGTCAGTACATGAAAAAAGGGCCAGTTTTGCATCTCTAAGCCCACGCTGCATCAGTTTCAATGCAGGGTGACCTTAAAAGCACCTACTTTCAAATAATACCTCCTGTTTCCTGAATGTGTTTACAGGATTAGCTACATGACTATGAGTTGATATTACTACACACTGTGTGAAACACAAATAGTACAATCAGCTGCAAGCACACGTCACATGAGTAGTTTGAGATAGGAAACTGCATTATGCCCTCTGTGGAAATGATGATAGTATGTTTATCATCCGATACACACCAATACACAGGGTAGCTTTCACTAATTTGTTTTATGTGCAATATTATTACTAAGTGAAATTC
>JBBPCX010066958.1:0-13827 GCA_037974365.1 Hydrocynus forskahlii | reverse complement strand
TAACTCAAATTTATGTGAACATCACAGGTTTTAAACTTCCATTTGCTATTTATGGCCCATAGGCCTCCTTCACCTAAGGTCGTTTTTTTAAGAAAAAAATGTTTTTAAGAGATTATTTTGACTGTAACACATATTGAGATGAAACATTTTGTACTGTTTATCACAGAGAACCTCATTTCAATGTTTACCAGGGACACTGTTTTTAAACCATTTAAATTTTCTTAAAAAGTGGCGCAAAATCACATCTGTTGGGTCCCCTGTCAAAAGTGACCGTATGATTTATTTAGTAAAGAAAAAAGATAATTTTTTTTGTGTGTGTGTGGTTTTTACACAGTTGCTATGCTTTAGGAGGTGGTTGCTAAGTAATTTTCAGGCAGTTGCTATGGTGGATGAGGTGGTCGCTAAGGAGTTTTTAGGTGGTTGCTATGGTATACAAAGCAGTTGCTAGGGTGTTGCTAGGTGCTTGCTGTGGTGTAGGAGGTGGTTGCTAAGGAGTTTCTAGGCATTTGCTATGGTGAATGAGGTGGTCTCTAGGGCTGCTATGGTATAAAAGGTGGTTGCTAATGTGTAGGAGGTTGTTGCTATGTAGTTTCTAGGCTGTAGGACTGGCTGGGGAGTTTCTATGTGGTTGTAAAGGTAAACAAGATGGTTGCTCAGGTGAAGGAAGCGATTGTTATGGAGATTCTGGGCGGCGGGCCAATCTCAAAATTTCTTCTGGAATTTATCATTTTATTTGAATGAACTGTCAACAGATGTGGTTCACATGGAGTAAAAACTAAATTGGAGATTCCTGTGGGGGGAGAGGGGATGTGAGGTGTGTGTGTGTGTGTGTGTGTGTGTGTGTGTGTGTGTATGTGTGTGTGAGTGAGTGTGTGTGTGTGTGAGTGTGTGTTTATATGTGTGTGTTCTCAAAGGCACCAGCATGGTGGGTTGTGGGAATGTTCTTAAACTCTGTTTTATACGCTAATTGTAGTCTTACTAATTCATTTCTAATTACCGGTAATTTTTGACCGGGAACACCACGAGTGTTCATAAGTTCAGTAAAACACACAAAATATTTTTACATTCTCAAATAATGTTTTATGCATTCCAGTGCCTTGTGTCAACAAAGTCATGCAACCTTAGAAGAAACCGATGAAATTAACTGCATTTTCTAGAGAGAAAATGTGAAAATCAGTCAGATTTGACCGGAACACAATAGGAGGGTTAAATAATAACACAAAGGTGTTTTTTTTCTTCAGACTTATTCATAGCTTCTACTACTTTTACCCCCAAAACGCAGTAAAGGCACTGACTTAACATTGACTGGAAAGTATTTCTCATTTATTCGGGACTCATAGATGCACACATGAAATGTAGGAAAAAAAATCAAGACTTTAGGGTCAGCATTATCTCACAAGACACTTCTTTCACAAATGTTATATTGGGTGCCTTGCATTTAACTATGGAAAGAAAGTATTTTCCTCCTAAATGTAATGTTTATCCTTATGTTATGATTATGTTGGCTAACCCTAACCGTTACTCTACATTTCAGAAATCCCCATTTCTTCCAGCCAAAACCTACTAAAGAAACATGAGTAATAACTAGTTCAAATGTAATTGTCCACATGTATTTGTCCACTAAAATATACAAAAAATTATAGACATGAATTTTTGCATTCCCAGAAATCATTAGACCTCCGAAGGTCTAAAATCCCCAAAGGGTCCCATTCTATCAAAAAATACTTGAAGCCACGCTACATCCGCATACATTAAAGTTAGACTGCATTGTCTTTTTCCAATAAAATGTATGTATCAGGACGGTTTTGACAAGACAGTGATGATTTGTGAGTCTGTATCCTGTTGCTAGTTTCACTGAGGCCTCTAACTGGGTGTAAGACTGGGTATACTGTGTCAGTAATAAGAGGAGCTTATGGAGTTAAAGCTATCGCAGTGTTTCTGGGTGCCTGCATTAATACTGTCTCAGGGCTTTTTGTTGGACAGGTAAGCTGCAGTGTGTGCAGCAGCCAAGCTCAGCTCCCCTCTCTGTAGCTCAGTAGGGCTGCCTGGGAACAAAGCGGGACTGGGCATGAGGAGACGACGGGGAGGGAGAAGATCAATAAGGCATGGGAGGGATTCTTCATCTTACCACCCAATCTCAGACTCCATCTATCCTGTCTGAACTCTGAGGATCCTAAAATAGATGGTCTACAAGGTTGCAAAATCTACATGTTAGCAATTCCATATCCCTGTGGCAGTTAAAAGGGCTTTCTCCTTTTGGTCCCCTTATCTGCTTCTCAACAAAACCTTCAACACTGGTCAAGAGTTTGGGTACGCCTGGTTAAAACATATTCATTTCTGATCGTTAATGCATTTCATTATTTCAGCATAATTACTAAGTTAGAGAGAGAGAGAGAGAGAGAGAGAGAGAGAGAGAAACTGCATTATTACAGCAGCAGGAACATAAGACATCACAAACATGTTCCATACATGTCCGAAAAGCATACAAAGAATATGTAAAGGAATGTATAAAGACATTTACAATTACACATTTACATTTACACATATGAAGGACAAGATAAACAAAAGACACTAGAACTGTAAGTTGGTAAGTTGGAGGGCAAAAACAAATTCACTAAAGCTGCATGAAGTATTATCCAATCTGCAGCAGTAGTGGGTCTAATACAGTTGATTTAGGGGTAAGTTTTAACCAAGTGGATGCCTTGCAGAATTTGCAGGGAATCAGAATGTACTGTAATATTTACAGGACATCAGAAAGTATAGTGACACACAAACAAAGCCTGGCACCTGCGTGCTAGAACGCCTAAAAAACAGAGGGCCTGGGGGAGGCATTTTATTAGGAAGGTCACTGGGGAGAACCGTGGGACCACCCGTATGGACGATAATAACACGAATATTAGTATCAAGTGAGGACGAACTAAAGTAAACAGGAGCACAAACATTCAAGACCAGTGAATCCTTGTCAGTTCCTACCCACAAACTGGGTCTTCTGCTTTGACTTGACTCTGAAACACATTTACCAAATGTATTTATTTTCAAACTTTCCCCTTCCTTCTGACTCAGCATTTCATGCTGTTGTCACCTTTGTTATTACTGTATAACGTCACCTGCACTATGTAAATAGTACTGCAGTGTCAATATTTTCTCGTACCATAGATGTCCAGTGCCTTATATAAACATCCATAGTCAACAAGTGTTTTACATTACATAGTGCATGTATGTCATGAGGACCGTAAAATTAATTTTCAGTTCATTCATTCATTCTGTCCTTGGACTGTAGAAGATTTGGTAGATTTAGTAGAAATCAGCTTGTTGTTGCATTATTATCAAACCAGTTCCATTATTCCAATTGTCTTAAGCCAGACCCAAGGAAATTTTGATGCAGGATTTGTGAATGATCCATAAACTTCAAAACAATCAGAACAACTTTTGAGAGGCAAAAATCCCTTATAAAAGTGGTCCCTCAGTCGACTGCGTATACAAAACTCGCACACCCTGTAAAACACTCCTCAGGTGAGACTCGGGTATTAGAATGTAAAACTCTTTACCTGTTTGTGTGGGGCCGCAGCTGGGCAGAAGGTGCTGGGGTTTGATCCGCTCTCTGCATTGCGCCGGCACATCATGCGTGGGGATCTTGTCCCTGCAGTGTGGCAGCATTGCTGTCCTCAGCCAGGTTTTGAAAGATGGTTGGCGGTGGGGGCTGTGGGATGGTGTGTGTGTGTGTGTGTGTGTATGTGTGTGTGTGTCTGTGTCTGCAATGAGGGGTGGGTGGGGCTGGACATAGAGGGTTGGCATGCATCGATCAGGAAGAACCTTCTCCACCTACTGCAAGCCTCAGTAAAGAGACCTGTGCTTAGTCAGGCAAAACTCCTGCCAGTGCCGCTCAATAAGCAGCTGGACACCTTCAGATGGAGAACGCCATGGGGATAGACAATCTGCATATGCTTGGCTTTACTGACACTGAAGGCCTGGCACACACACCGCCAAAGGCTGGTACCTGTGTACTAAAGTGGATAAAAACACTTGGTACGAGGTAGCACCCAATCTGCAGCAGTGGTGCATATACAGTTGTGTTAGGGGTTATTTCAGTGCACAGTAGCATCAGATACATTTTAAATGAATGCCTTACAGAATCAGAAAGTACTGTAATGAACTACCAAAGCCTGGTACCTGTGTGCTAGAATGGCTGAAAAACAGAGGGCCTGGGAGAGGGAGTTTAATGGGACGGTCACTGGTTAGAACTGCATGACCTCCCTTATGGAGGACAGTAAGGATATTCGCTTAAAGAAAGGATAAACTAAAGTAAACAGGAGCACAAACATTCAAAACCAGTGAGTCATGTCCAGTTCCACAAGCTAAGTCTCCCATTATGGCTAATATATGCAACACTTTTTACAATTATATAATATATAATTATATTACAATTATACAAACCTCCCCCTTTCTTCTGGCTGTGCATTTCATGCTGCAGCCTTCATTGTTATTGCTGTGCAACATCACCTCACTTTCAGCACAGCCATTAGAGGACATCATATGCACTTCCTGCCAGCGGTGGAAGCGTCTCTGTTAACAGCACTCAGCAGGTACACTGATAGACTGTCAACACACCACACAGCTGCACAGTGACAAGGCCTCAGTGACCCAGCTGTCCAGCATGTGGCCTAGCAGTGAAATGTCAGCACAGCAGAATGTCCACAGTTGGGCAGAGCTGTTGCTTCCAGCTCTTCCCACAGGAAAGAGTTCGGTTTATTTTTTAATTTCTAAAGTGTAATGTGTCCGTTTTTGTCATGCACACCGCAGCACGCACACACCGCAGCATGAAATTCTTTCTCTGCATTTAACCCATTCACCCAAGTGAAGCAGTGGGACGATACCGTGCTCAAGGGTACCTCAGAGGTGCCACTAGCAGTCCTGGGATTTGAACCCACGGCCTTCTGATCACAGGGGCAACTCCCTAACCACTAAGCCACCAGCTGCCCTGTTTCTTAAAGTGCTAAATATAGCCCTTCAAGACTGACAGTTTTAATGTACACACAAAAAAAGTTACATAGAACTATTTGTAATCGAAGCTTATTGATCACTAATCAGAAAACCTACAATTCACAGTAGCTACTATAAATGATTCAGTAACTATTATGAAATAAGGTGCCTGGACAAAAACAAAACTGCAAAGTTTCTGCAAAGTGAAGTTGGATTGGTCACACCCTCAGAAAACCTGCCTCAAACATCACCCATCAAACCCTGAAATGGAACCCCCAAGGGAAAAGGAAACAAGGTCGTCCCAGGAACAGCTGGAGAACAAGCGTAGAGGCCGAAATGTCCGAGGGTGGGCTCAACTAGGGAGAGCTTGAGCGAAAAGCCCTAAACAGAGTGAAGTGAAGGATATTCGTCAACAGCCTATGCACCCAAGAGGATAGGCTAACTGAACTAACTAAAGTTTCTTCTCTCGCCTTAATGACAGTGTCAGTCATATCAGCTAGGGATTACCCCACCCCAGTCTCTCAAAACAGTTGTTGTCTTTTCAGCCCTCTCTTCCTCTAATGTTGTACTTCTTGTCCACGCACAGTACATCATTAACACTCCCACATTCCAGAATGACGGAATATAGTGTGCACTGGTCCAAATCTGTGTGAACAATCCTGGAGACATGATGAGACAATGGGACACTTTGACTGACAAAAAAAAATCACCAGATCTAAATGCAGTTCTCCAAGTGGAAAAGCAGATGTAATGCTCTCACAGGAACACCTAAAGTCTTACTGGAATCTGGAAGAGTGGGCTAACCCCAGTCTCACTGGAGTCATCCTTCCCTGACAGAACTGGTTTGGTTTTCAGGCAAGGCCCGAGTACTGGTAAAGAAATGATAGGTGTGATTATTTTATCCTCTGTGCTTAAATATGTTTATAGAACTGGGGAACTGAATTGTGGGCCCACATACAACCATTCAGCTTTAAGGGCTTACAGACATCATTCAACACAAAATCATTTAAATTTTACATTTATTATTCATCTTTTCGACAATGTTTATAATCTTACAATAACTGTAGGATATGAGCTGCCAGTAACTACTGCACATGAGAAGGAAATTGGTATAAATCCAGTGTTAAGGATTGTGGCGCTCTATTTAAGTCTGACAAAACCTAAAGATCCAAAAGATTTTTAAGTAGAGCTGATGATACAAACTATGCATTTCAGCCTGCAGGACCACCCTTTCCAACTTGGCAAAGCATTTCCTTTATAAAATGTTTGATATCCACAAGCCAAAGTGGATTACAATTTAAATGGCATTTCTATCAAGCTAAAAAACTCCCTGGCACAGTAGCGCCCTCATGTGATCATTACTTTAACTGCAGCTAGTACAGTGTCAAGGTTCTTTTAAGGCAATTCAAAAGTCAACTGAGGACAAAACATAAAAATGTTAAAATGCTGAGGGTTTTGCACTTAAATATTTTAAATATCTGCCTATTTGCAGTAAGTTAGGACAAATATTTATACAGATCTCTCACAAGACCTGCACTTTTTCAAAATTAAAGGCGCTAAAACACATGCATATTTAATGCCGCTCTTTAACTGCACTGCAGTTTATGTAAACATGGAATAAGGAGTTTGCAATATTTACAGTAATATACAGAAAGAAAGTATGTGACTGAGGTATTCTTACAGTCTCACATTCTTGGAATGATCAACAACAGTGAGTGGTTCCTGATCAGTGACAACCTCTGCACATTTTCAAAACAACACTTTAAAAATGAACTTTATTAAAGGATTCCTGAAGAACTGAGACTCTGGAACCTCTGTACCTACGCTTAAACATTAAGGATGAACTAAACTGTTTTGACATTAAAAACAAATTGCCTTCATTTTCCTTATAGTTAAGTTATAACTACATTTCACACTAAACTATATTAAACTACTTCTGTAATTGCTCCCTTTTATATATGTTGGAATGATGCTCTTCAAGAACATCTCATGTTTCAGTTCAGATAGCACTGCCATTAAGTAGCAATTTAAGATTTATACAGGTTCTCTTTGTCGACAGCCATACTATTATGAAGCACATGGGTTACTGATTGTCAAAATCTAAGTCTGTGTGTTACAAATGAACCTCATCTCATCACAGAGGCATCACTGGCTGTAATAAGGGTGTCATCAGTAATGACATCTGTGGTACACTCTCTGAACGTCGCTGCGTGATCGGACACGGAAGAGAAGGAGAGGTGATCGTTGTCCACGATATTAAGCCGGTCTTCAGTTCTCTCTTTCTTCAGATAGAACATTTTCCTCAGTTTCTTCAACTGCTTAAGTTCACAGAAAGTCTCCAGGACCACCAGCATGGCAATCAGGCCCAGCAGTAGGTAGACTGGAAGGAAAGACAGATACACAAAACTGTCACTTTCTTTCAACTTTTCCAGTGAATCTTTCACAATATCTCTGTATATACCCGTTAGACTGCTCTATTACACTGTGTGAGTATACAAATTCCCTGTATTGCGACACAGAATATAATAGTTTATTATGATTATATAATAATACTCAGATGTGCATTAATTTTCTACCAAAGTAAAATTCTCTGGCTATTTTCAAACATGAAAACCACCTGGGATCACATTTTTGATGAATGTTTAAAGTGCTCCAACAGGTTCTAAACCACAACTAAAATGCTGAGTTTACCTGCTTATAGAGTGACTGAACTGAGCTGAAAGATTAACTGGGTATTAGGGTATGTTAATGATAAATGATGCAACCATATTTCAAGAATCTTTGAACACCGCCCCCCCCCATAGCTTTACCTTAAGGGACTGAATCAGCACCTCTGGGTGTCATATCATGTTCATTGTCATATTTCATGTCTGTTGTATTTCATAACTGTACATGATTTATTATTACATTACATGCTGCTAGACTGGTCCTTACTTCTGTTTATATTGCTGTGCTAATATGGCACAATGCAGTTTAGCGTCCAACCTGCACAAGGTAATCTGTTGCTTCACTTACAACTTACAAACTTAAAATACTCTTAGTTAGTTTTCATATTTTACTGTTACCCTGAGTTCCTTGTTTAAGTTGTTTTACTCTTATTTAGATTTGTATTAAAATTTTACATTTGTACATGTTTTATAAAAGGAGCGGTTCAGGATCCATTTCACTGTGTGTTGTCCTTGAATAACTATGCAAGCAGCAGTGCCACATTTAAAAATACAATTTAAAAAAGCACAAATTAAAACAATTTAATCAAAACGAATAACACTCTCTTTAAGTACTGATGTTCTTTAAGTACTGATGATATCCACAATATGTAGAAAAAACTATGTAATAATAGTCAAATTACGAATAACTTATGATCATCATAATCCCCAAAAGATCACCATTCAGTCCTAATCGGTAGTCATACTAAATTAATAATAATATTTCATAATAAGCATCAATGTATTGTTTTAATTTATACTCCATGGGAATATTTCTTTCCATCACATTGTGTAATCACTGTTTTTTCAGCTGGGTTCCTTGAACTGCCTACTCACAACTCCCTCCCTCCACAAGGTGGCGCCAATAGCACTTAAACAGCTTCTGATGCTCTGCAGTGACACTGCATGTCCTTGATAAAAACATCATTCCAAATCACCATAAAATAGTGAAATCAAGATATAGAGATATAGGTATAAAGTTAATGAAAGGTCTAAAATAGGTATAAAGATAATGAAATTGAGATATAGAGATATATATATATAAATAATCAAACTGTTGCAAGGTCAGATATTGGCGTGTATATGACCCTGGTGTCACACTCACCAGTAATCCCCACTTTATAGAGCTGCCTGAACTTCTGGTTGTATCCCTCTCCTGGCACGTAGTCTCCAAGGCCGATGGTGCTAAGTGAGATGAAGCAGAAGTAGAAAGACTCCAAGAAGTTCCAGTCCTCCTCCAGTACGGAGAACACAACTGCCGGAATGAGGAAGAAGCAGGACATTATGATGAAGGCCAGTACACTTGCATGTACGACGGCCACCAGGGACTTGGACAGAGCCCAGCGTCGCTGCACGTAGTCCACAGGTCGGCGAGTGACAAACACCATGATCCGCTGCACCATTGCCGTCAGGAACAAGAGGGTGAATGGGATCCCCACCACAGAGTATATGATACAGAAGGCCTTGCCCTCATCGGATAAAGGCACTGTGTGGCCATAACCTAAAAAGAGAAGCAAAATCAGAGTCAGTGAGGCCATTATTCCATTATATACAAATCTAGAGTCAAGCCCAAAACTGAAGACCTTCACTACGAAATGTCCTTTAATCGCAATTATAGGTCTGTACAAAATACTGTTTTTTTAACAGACATGGTATTGTTCATAGTATAGTACTGGTATTTCTTGTATGTGTACAGATCACTTCCAACAACGCAGATCATGAATTAAGAAAATTCCTGAAAGTGGTCTTTAGCACTTTGGAACAGAACCTGCAATTAATGGCATCGTTGAGGAAGATCATACGGTTGTGGACTTAGTTAAAAGGCCCATACAATGGATACTGAATAAAAAATTTAATATTTAGTGTTTGGTGTTGCATGTTAAACACTGTGTATGTTTCAAAGAACAACAATGTGTTTTTCTGGATACCATTCATAAAGCACATATTTTTCATGACGTCTGGAAAACCAACATATTTGCATACTTATCTGCATATTCTGCCTACAATAATTTAGCTCCACCTATTCACATGTTTAGTCCAGATTGCTTTTTGATTAGAAGTCACTCAGGGAAGTCAATCAGAACAGCGTAATTTACATTTCAACCTTAAAGGCACAGTAACAGAATTTGAAATTTAAAAGACGTTGAAAAGTATTTATGTACATAACTGAACTAGGACTGTATTGGTACATAAACTCATGCATTTGTCAAAAAAGTAAACCTCAGGGGAAAAAAATACAATACAAGAATACAAGAAAGCTCAATTTGATATGGAAAACTTGAACATTTGAGAGAAGGCAACCCTTTAGCTGAAGTAAGTTTAGTGTAAGTTTTTAAACAAGACCTTTGTGCAACTTCCCATTGGATTAAATAACACCGGCAAATCTTCTCCTATAGCACTAGCAGAGATTGCAGATCAAGCAATATGAGACCTCTTCTAAATACAGAATATCTTCATATCCCAGAGGGTCCTAGGTCCTCTTTTTTGGACTGTTCTCTTAAGATCAGCCAACAGATTTGCAATGGGGTTCGTGATGTTCGTGTAAAAAGCTTGATACTGTGGTCAATGAGCCATAATTGTGATTGTATTTGGATCATTGTTCTACCAGAAGATACATTCATGACCCAGTCTTTGGCAGAGGCAGTTTCCAGGTACTTGATGGAGTGGACACATCCACAGGTTTTACCTTTCTATTCTATTCTTCCTCAGGTTGTATTGGTTGGTGTAGTGGGTAACACCACTATCCTCAGTGCCACAGACCCCACATACATTTGACTAAATGTGTAATCAGCTGTAGGTCACTTTGTCAAATGCGTAAACATAAATGTATGCAGGCAAAATACACTTGTGTCTTTTTCCAGGAAATTTCATCTCAGCTGTAGTTGTTTCAAACTTCTTAACAGTGGATATGGGCATTTTCAGGCTTGTAACTGTTTATGGCCAGACCGTAATTTATGTCAGTTGACCACACTAAGAACAACTGTGGGAATTTGACCTCTCATCTCATATTTCCACCCCAATGAAACAGAAATCATGGCCGACCATCTCTGAGCACTCGGCTGGACTTATAAAGTGAAAACATGTTCCTGTTTTCTTTTGTTCATAAGAATCATAAGGAAAAAATATAGGCTTCATGACACTGAATTTACTTCAGTTAAAGATTTTTTTCAATGTTAGACTGAGATAATTAACAACAAACACCCATCTTTACCGAGAGTGCAATCTGTTCTTGTACTGCACTGAAACATCTGAAATAGGATAACCCGAATCAGGTACAGACAGAGCAAAGATGTGGCCTGGGAGGTTGATTCCCAAGGACTGGGTTGGGAAAATCTGACTTGAGTGAAGGACAAAGCCTAATCTGTGTAGGGAAATCTGGGTAGGTATCTAGGTGGCTGCCAGAACAGTGTGTATATGGAGATCCTGCTCTGATCTCTATGCTGGATTAAGTTACTTAAGCCCAGGAAACACTACGCCAGCCTCATGCTTGTCCTACACTCACCCTTCAACAAAACTGCAGAGCTGTACACTGCCGCTTGCACTGACTGCTAATCACTGCGTGTTAATGAAAAAGACAACTCTCCCATGCATGTCCTGGCAGTGTATTGATCAGCATGCCATGTGAGGGTTGACCTTGCACTAGGCCAGACAACCTGATCGACTGGTCATTTGGGCCACCATGATATCCTAATGAACTTAACTAAACACAGGAAGGTACCAAAAATGGAATATTTGACATAGGAGATGTCTAATTGCCTCACTGGCCTTATAAACAGATAACACTGAGACGTTTGCTGAACAGAAATAATGGAATGTCCAGAAGGATGTGAATAGAGCAGTGAGGTCATATGGGTGTGTGTTTAAGCCTCCACACAAACACCCTCTTGATTCCATTACACATATCCAGTCCAGCCGTAAATTCAGAGATTTAAATAACCTTTAAATCTGACAGTCAAACAGAACAGTAAACGGAACATAATAGTTTCACTCTAGACGGATAGATAATAATGTGTTTTTTATGTCTGATATGAGAGAGACACAGAGGGAATCAGTTAGGCCCATAACCCTATTACTTGTTCTCTTTTCACTGCAAATATGCTATATGAACAAAAGTATTTAGACACACCTGTTTTTCAGGGTTTGGCCTAGGCCCCTTAGTTCCAGTGAAGGGAAATCTTATCGCTTCAGCACACCAAGACATTTTGGACAAGGCCATGGTTCCAACTTTGTGGACACAGTTTGGGGAAGAACCTTTTCTATTCCAGCATGACTGTGCCCCAGTCAACAAAGCAGGGTTCATAAAGACATGGTTGGATGAGTTCATTGTGGAAGAACTTGACTGGCCTGCACCGAGCCTTGACCTCAACCCCATCCAACACCTTTGGGATGAACTGGAACGGAGATTCCGAGCCAGGCCTTCACGTCCAATGTTAGTGCCTGAACTCATAAATGCTCTACGGAATGAATGGGCACAAATTCCCACAGAAACACTCTGAAATCAACAAACTCAATAGTAAAACTCCATTTGAATGCAGCTTCCCTGTTGGTGTAATAATGGTCAGGCATCCCAGTACCTTTGTCCATATAGTGCATTATGAGAGGACAGGACAGAGGCCTGAGAGGTGTACTGAGTTAACTAGTTTTGATCCTTTACGCACAGACTGACTGAGGTTTGTGAAGGTTTGGAAGGATATCAGAAAAGCCTGAGAGCTCACCTGTCGTGGAGAGGACGGTGCTGGCGAAGAAGAGAGCTGAGGTGAAATCCCAGTTGTAGTTGGTGGAGGTGCTGTTCAGCACCGAGACTCCATAGTTGCTCGCCTGCAGGGCTTTGGCCAAGAACTCCTCCAGCTTCTCCTCGGACAGACATTCGTGGTCCCGGAGGAACTGGCGCTTCTGCGCGCCGAGCTCTTGTCGGAGCAGGTCCTCATAGGGCGACTCCACCAGGGAGAAGACGATCGCACCGAAGACAAGGTACAGAAGGTACACCAGCACCAGGAGGACGAAATACCACATCGATTTGTGCCCTTCGATAACGCGCGCGCAGCCCCCTGCGGAGAGACACTGGAGCATATTTCGGTGGTCTGTCAGTTTCAGTATCGAGACACTGAAACTTCCTAACTCTCCTCTCACTCCTCTTGCTTTATGACAGTCTTTGCTCTCCTTTCTCTTTCTGCCTTCACCCCCGCCCCCCCCATGCTGTGATGATGTGGGATTGACGTCACGCACCTCACCTCATTCAGGTTGGAGCGTGTGTGTCCAGAGAGCAGTAAGGTGTGTCTGTGCCTCTGTGGCAGGTCCCAGAGCAGCCTGGGAGGTTGATTAACAAGCTGGGCAGGTACACTATATGGACAAAAGTATTGGGACGCGTGACCATTACACCAACAGGGTAACAGGACACTAATGACATTGCATTCAAATACATAGACTTTAATATGGAGTTGGTCCCCCATTGCAGCTATAATAGATTCCACTCCTCTTGGAAGGCTTTGGAATGTTTCTGTGGGAATTTGTGCCCATTCATTCTGTAGAGCATTTATGAGGTCAGACACTAACGTTGAACGAGAGGGGCTGGCTCACAATCTCCATTCCAGTTCATCCCAAAGGTGCTGGATGGGGTTGAGGTAAGGGCTCTGTGCGGGCCAGTCAAGTTCTTCTGCACCAAACTCATCCAGCTATGTCTTTATGGAGCTCACTTTGTGCACTGGGGCACAGTCATGCTGGAACAGAAAAAGTTCTTCCACATGGTGTTGTCCAGAATGTCTTGGTATCTTGAAGCATTAAGATTGCCCCTCACTGGAAGTAGGGGGCTCCTGAATTTAGTAATTAAGAGGCGTCTCCCTGTATATTTGTCCATATAGTGTATCTAGATGCCTGCCAGAACAGTGTGTTTACATGGAGATCCTGCTCTGCCACACTATGCCAGCCTTCCTAACTCTCCTCTCACTCCTCTTGCTTTGTGAGAGTCAGTACTCTCCTTTCTCTTTTTGCCTTCACTCCCCAAGCTATGACGATGTGGCGATTATGCTCACACACCTGACCTCTTTCAGGTTTCAGTGTGTGTGTCCGGGAAGCAGCAAGGTCTCGCTGGCAGACCCAGAGTTTACTGTAAAGCAAGAAGTAGCAGCCATTCCAAACCCCCCCC
>JBBPCX010066957.1:0-13827 GCA_037974365.1 Hydrocynus forskahlii | reverse complement strand
GTATATGTGTGTATGTGTGTGTATATGTATGTATGTGTGTATATAAATATATATATATATATATATATATATATATATATAAAATGTTTGTGTATAATACATGTGTATATAATGTATATAAAATTAGTGCTGGGCACATTAACGCGTTATCACGTTAATGCATTATTTACTTAATGCTGACAATTTTATTGCCCATTAGCACGCAGGTTTTTAAAAAAATATTTTTATTTTAAAAGTTCATTGCATTTTTGGGTCTGTGAGTGTGCGCAACACGCAGCTCTTGGTTTTGGCTGGGTTTCGTGGGGGTAAGGCATCCCTTTACTTTTGTCTATATTATACGGACAAAAGTACTGGGACACCTGACCATTACACCAACAGGGACTTTAATGAGACTGCATTCAGATGCAAAGATTTTCATATGGAGTTGGTCCCCTTTACAGCTGCTTTAATGCTCTGGACTCTGACGGGAACTTGTTTTTCTATAATGTCCTGCAGTGGCAAATAGGTTTTATATTTGATATTTTTTATATTTGGTTTTATATTTGATTTGATTATATTAATGTTTAAGTTGAGATTTACAGAAATATTTGAACTGTAACTGCGTAACAGTTAAAGGGAACACTGCTGTTAAAAAGCTCCTTATTCGTTTAAAGTGTTTAAACCAAATGTTATTGCACTTTTGTTCATACAGCAGTACTTTAAAAATAAAAGTGTACAATATACTACTTTAGAATTCATTACTGAATTTTTCGTAAATACAGTATACAGTACCACCCACTTTAATGCGGATCATCAGTTGCGGTTTCAGTCCATCGTGGATGTTTTCTGAGAACTGAACTAATTGTTGGCTGAAAACCCTGCACTAAAGTGGAAACTGCAGATATCCTCCACATTTTTTTACTTTTGTGACATCCGGACCTCGTCCGACACAGCCCCTCATACTGGTGCTGGGTTGCTCAGTACCACACCCAAACATAAACAACCGGCACGTCACAGCTTTTTTCGTGGCTATATATTTTCATGCATTTTTGTGCTAAATTATTAAGAAAAATATAATTTTGTAACAAATATTAACATACATCCTGCTACATTTCCAATAACTATAAATGTTTTGGTACTGTGAAGAGAAACACAAAGAAAGGGGTCTTGGGATGGAAAAATACCGCTGTACTCCGAGGCGGGAGGTTTGAAAGTAGCCAATCGGAGAATGTTATTTATTTCTCCTTGCTGCTGATTGGCTACTGCCCTGTGAGGCTACAGTCCAGAATTTCCCCATGGAGCGTCTCGAGTGTTCTCGTATTTTTCGTATTATTCTCCTTAAAGCCATGTATTTTTTATTACTGTAAATTGAATGTATTGCTGTATTTACCTGCTTATACCAAAGGAGTAACATTGGTATTTACATTCTAGCACTGCAGGAGTTCAGTGTAAACTGTACAGTGCAGATACGGGTTTACTTTTACATTTTCTTTAAGGGTAATGAGTTTTAAATGAAATTAAATGTTTTGGGAACATATTTGGGGCATATTTAGGGTTTACACTATAAAAATAGGCATTTAGGCATTTTTTACCACATCACATCTCGGTTTTTCACTATACGCGGGTGCTCTTGGAATGCGGTAGGCGGGGGTTTACTGTATATCAATGACACGTGTAGAGTTGGCCTTCCTGTGGGCGTGGTTGAACATACTTGCATTGGATTGGCCAGCTCTGCTGATATGTAAAATAGTTTTGCACGCACTCCTTGACTGAATAAGATTAAAAACGTTTTCTGTGTTTGTATTTTATCGTTAATAGTGTAATTCATAACCAGGCCGGTTTATAATGTTTATAATTAGAATAGGCTTTTCCTGAATCTCTCGTTAGTTTTACTGAGCCCTTTGTAGGGGTGTTCGAACAATTCTTGCTGTTTTTATTTGAAACTATCGCTCCCCTGATCAGTGAAGCCGTGGTTTATCGGTTGTTTGTGTTTGAGATTATGAGCATCAGTAGTTATTGAGCAGAATGCGCGGTTGCAGACGGAGAGGACTAAAAAAGACGTGTGAGTTTCGAGTGGAAGTGGACTAGTGCGCACTGTGTGGATTTGAACTTACCCTACGAGACGCCCCACCCCTGATGGGCCCTGAGGAACTTGATTGGTGGGCTGTGGCAGAAGCGCGCTGAGATTGGTCAGAGCGGGGAATTTGAAACTACAGTGTCGTTAGGAGGAAGGAAAGCAGAATGGTGGCGGTTTAGGAAGATCGTGTTTATAATAAAACAGATAAAATTTCGCCTTGCGTGTTAAATAACAGGTCCGAATCAAACCGAGACACTTTTGGGCCGACAAGAAGAGTTGAAACGATGGATATAAACTTTTATTTGCAGTAAGTGACCTTAAAGCAGCGGCCTAGTGTCTGTGTCTGTATAATTAAGGTTCAAGGTTACTTGTTATCAGCAGCTGTGTACAAGTACAGAGTGAGATGAGACGTTTTTCCATGGACAACAGAGCGACATTCAGCAGAGTGCAGGTTACAACAGACAGCAAGTGTGGACACTGTAAACATTCTGTAGTGAGTAGTGTTGCACTGTAGGTCTGATCGCTGCACTGGAGGCAGTTAAAGCACTGAACAGAGGTCCAGGGACGACAGAACACTACAGTGAATAGACAGTGTAGCGGTGTAACAGCAGTGTGAGTAGGATATGAATCTTAGTCTACCAGAATGAAAATACTGCACCATAAACACATATATTATTGCACATGAGCATATGATGCTGCACTGGAATCATTTTCTTATTGCACAGGACAGCTGGCAGAATAGAAAACCACAGTGAGCGAATGTAGTTTTAACAGTGATTGGACATTAGAGTGTCTGTACTGACAGTAAACAGGGTTTCAGTAAAGTTCAGGGGCTGATTGAGAGTCCAAAGTGTAGTGTGAGTGTAAGTAGTATAAAGTGAGGTAGGAAAAGTGCTGGTCATCCAGGAACTAGGTATTATGTGCATTTGTGTGTTTTTGGTGTGCATTCAGGGCCCTGATGGCCTGTGGTATAAAGCTGCTGTACAGCTGTGTGTGTGTGTGTGTGTGTGTGTATCCATGCCTGTATGTGTGCCTGTTTCTGGAAGCTCGTTAGTGGTGAGGGCGTTCGCCCTGCGATCATAAAGTTGTAGGTTTGAATCCCAGGATTTCTGGTGGCACCACTGAGGTACCCTGAGTAAGGTACCGTCCCTGCACACTGCTCCCCGGGTGCTGTGTTCCTGGCTGCCCGCTACCTCACCTGGGTAAATGGGTTAAATACAGAGGTTGAATTTCATGCTGTTCACGCTGTGCTGTGGTGTGTTCACATATGACAAAATGGTCACTTTACTTACTTTATTTTTACTGTGTGTGTGAATAGAGACGATGGATATAAACTTTTATTTGCCGCAAGTGTCCTTAAAGGAGCAGCCGTGTGTGTGTGTGTGTGTGTGTGTGTGGGGGGCATGGCTTCCCTTGTTATTTACTGGTTGAGGTGTAAACGGATGTGAATGAGTGTTTACTCCTTTAAGAGGATGGATGTTTATTAAAATGTGTTTCTTAGGAGTTTTGAGGCCAGTGTGAGCAGTTATGTTGGAGATGACCCCCTCGACCCCTGGGATCAGTGAGTGATCAGTCCTTTCCGCACTTTAAACGCTCTTTTTATTATTCTCTCTTTTTTTGACCACACGCAGTGTTTAATGTCTCTAAATAAATAGCTGACATGTTTTTTGCTTCATATTAAATGACTGTTCCTAACAGAATGAGGACAGACTGGGTAAGCACTGGGTCAGCAGTGGGTCTGGGGCTGACTGTCTGTGTGCGTGTGTGTGTCTGTGTGTTTCCTGGGCAGGTTCGTGGACTTTCTGGACCGCAGGCTGCCTCCTGAGGAGAAGAGCAGCATGCGTGTGGTGCTGGAGCGCCTGGTGCAGACGTTTCTGCAGGACCAGCGCTACCACAGCGACCCCAGATACATCCAGCACTGCATCCAGTGTGTGAGTGGTTGAGCAGCTTCTCCAAAAAACACTGATTATTCTCTCCCTTTTTTTGTCTGTGAACTGATCATACCTGTCTGTCTGTCTCTCTGTGGTCAGACCCGTCTGTCTGTCTGTCTCTCTGTGGTCAGACCCGTCTGTCTGTCTGTCTCTCTGTGGTCAGACCTGTCTGTCTGATTCGTCTTTCTATGATCTGGTCGGTCTCTCGGTCTATGATCTGATCTGTCGGTCTGTCTGTGATATGATCTGACTGTGTATATATGCTTATCTGGCTGACTGTTATTGAACTGGCCTCTGTGAAATCGATGTTCAGTGATGTATTAACATTAAGGTGTGTGTGTGTGTGTGTGTGTGTGTTCATTCTCCAGGCGAGTCACTATTCTGATCCGATAAAGCTGTACAGTTTTGTGCATGGTCACGGCGTGGGGGTGCGGGCGGCGGCACTGTACGTGGCCTGGGCGCAGCAGTTTGAGTGTAAAGGTCTGTTCCTTCAGGCCGAGCAGGTCTTCCAGAGAGCCGTGGAGAACCAGGCGGAACCTCTGGACACGGTTCTGCAGCAGTACAGGTCAGGCTCCACGTCCTGTCCCACAGAACACTCGCCGGTTTGGGACGAACACAACACAAACCCATCAGAGATTTATCAGAAAAGAGCCTCAAAAGTCCGGAAGTTACTGGGATTAAAAATAGAACGGCTGTGTGTTCATTAATATTCGGCCTCATGATCTTCACGGTGTCCTTCTTGGTCAGAGTGATGATGAGTAACAAGGAGAAAAAGTGGGCGTGGCCTCTCACTAATACAGTCATGAATACTGACAGGTTTAATCAAAATCAACCCGAGTGGACTCTAATGTGGTCAGACATAACAAACCAGCTGGACGAGTTGAAGCTTATACAGGCAGTGGAATGTTTAGTATTTTTAGTCGCATGTACATGAATCTAATGTTAAGTAAACTAAATCTAACACATTTCAAGATTCAGGATTCTTTGTCGCATGCAAAACACGCAGTGAAATGTATCCTAAACCGCCTTTAATGACTGTGCATTAGAAAATAAGCACAAATTTAAATGAACAAATCTAAAATAAGAGCAAAACAACTTAAACAAGTAACACAAGATAAAGGTAAAATATGAAGCTAAATTAGAGTATTTTAAGTTATAAAATGTAGCAACAATCTGGCAGATTTACATTATGTATGGTGTGTGAGTGGGACGTTAAGGTGCATTGTGCCATATTAGCACAGCAGTGTAAACAGAAGTAAGGACCTGTACAGCAGCCTGTTATGTAATAAATGAGGTACAGTAATGAAATATGACAGTGAATATGATGTGAAGCCCTGAGGTGCTATATCAGTCCCTTAAGGTGAAGCTGTGAGGGGGGGCCTTCTGGTTTAGGATTTAACCCATTTAACCCATTCACCAAGTGAAGCAGCGGGCAGCCAGGAACACAGCACCCAAGGGTACCTCAGTGGTGCCACTGGCAGTCCTGGGATTTAAACCCACGACCCTCTGAGCACAGGGGTAACTCCCTAACCCACCAGCTGAGCCAGATTTTACTTTACGTATTTTGCTTGTCCCCAAATATTAAATATGCAGATGCTCCTGTTTTCCCCAGGCTGTTCCAGAGCAGGACTGGGAAACCCCCCCCAGCCCAGTCAGGTAGGACACACCCCCTCGACAGGTTCACTCATTACTAACACTCGCCACTCTGAACGCCCGTCAAAACTGTTCTGTGAACGCTTCGTGCCTCAGGTGCCGTGAGGAACCCTCTGCAGAACTCTCAGCTGGTGAACCAGAACCCGTGGCCGAGAGAGGCGCCAGCGCCGCAGTGGAAGGTACTCCAGCGCGGCGCCGCCCGGGGGTTTGGGTTATGGGTTTTATTGTTTATTTACTGTGTTTGATTTCTTTGTTACACTGCCTGTTCATTTTTACCTGTACTTTACCTGTTCATTTTACATTGTACTTTAACCTCCTTGTTAAAATGTTATTGTCCCACCTTCCTTTATATTTTTTCCTTTTTGTTTTTCCTGTTTTTTTGTAAAACGATAGTTATGTTGTGAACTCGTTGTGTTGCAGGAGCCCGAGAATTTCCCGTCTCCAGCTGACAAGACTGTGCGCATGTAAGGAAACCTTCACTGTGGGCGGGGCTGAAATGTTTGTGGGCAGGGCTAAACGGAAAACCTGGTCAGACATTTTTGTTAACACCCCACAGGTTTTTACCATTTATCCTTTTATACTGCAGTGTTTTATTCTGGTTACACTAAGTTGTTGGTTGAACTCTAAATGAAAATGTGTGCAATAAAGTCAGTTTCCTCTCTAAGATGAGAGAATCTTTAACAGTGCAGGTCTGACTCCTATAAACTGGTTGTTGGTGATGCAGAGTCAAATTAACTTTAAATGCACTCGTTACTGTTTCAGCACTTAATAGCTCCTTAAATATCTAACACTCGTCTGGAGATTCACATTATTATCATTATAATTATATTAGGGGGCTTTTTGTAGGTCAGTAGTGATGAAGAATAAAGACATTTTCTGGATAATAAAGGAACTCAAATGGTGAAAATACTGTGTTTTGTGTGCGCGTGTGTGTGTGAAGAATCTCTCGCTCAGAGAATAACCCGAAGCCCAGCAGTCGCAGCGGCGGTGTGGAGTGTAGGTCGATGTACTGTGTGGGGGATCTGCAGTGTGAAGGTTCCGAACTTTCCTTCGAGGAGCTCCGGGCTCAACGATACTTCAGCAAACTCCGACAGCAGAAACTGCAGAGAGAGCAGGGTCTGTTTAACACACACACACACACACACACACTCACTCACTCACTCACTCACACGCACACACACACACTGATTTTTCATGTGGCTTATTTAAAGGAGCAGTTTGGTGAGTCTAGTGTCCACAGCGCTCCTCTGACCCCAGATCAGTGGCTGATCAGTCAAGATGTGTTTGGATCCAAGATGAGCTTCTTTAGTTCAGAACTGGAGCTACAACGCTAACATGGCTAACACAAAAGTCAATAGTCACCAAAATCTTTTACTATAAACACAAAACTTCTCTGGAGACTGAAATCACATCCAGCTCTTCATTAATGTGGATCAGACTAGTGGACGTGGTTTGGGACACAGTATGACTTACTGTGAGCTGTAAAAATGAACTGAACTTCATCAGACTTGTGGACTTCTGGGGTCAGTGACATAAATACGGAGAAATCTGATCCCAGATCAGTCCTGGTTTAAGTGTTGGAAGTGGTTTAGATCCCTAGATCAGCTCACTCGCATAGCGTGATCACGTCACGTTCACGTCACACGACAGCCACTGTAAACTTTGTAGCTTAGTGTGTGTGTGTGTGTGTGTGTACAGAACAGGCCATACGGAAGTGTGAGGAAGAGGAGGAGGAGGTGGTGAGGATGAAGAAGCTGCTGGAGGAGCTGAACAGTAAACTGAGTACGGAAACACAGCAGGTAACAGCTCACACACACACACACACAAACACACACTGAATAACACACTGTTAAAGTAAGACTCTCAAAGTAAGATCTGTTCACAGTGGAGGTGAATGGAGTCTGCCTCTAAAATCTCCCTCATAGAAAATTATTTCATCAGATGGTTCTGGTTGCGCCGCCTGACGCCTGAGACGTTGTTCTACCAGAGTTCTGAGAAGATTTTGTTCCTAAAACTAAACCCGTTCATGGTGGAGGGATACATGCAGGGCGTCGTGAGGCAAAATAGTCCCCAAAGAAAAGAGCTTTAGTTCAGATTCACTATTTTACATCGTCAACATCCATATAAACACTCAGCGACACGTGGAGCTTCACTGTGGGGGACAGAGAATAAAACGGCTGGATTTGTGTTGGAGACGTCTGGTTCCATTTACCAACACTGGAGATAAATCAGAGTCAGTACAGTGAAATGTTCCACACAGGATTATGAGGGGAACTGAAATGTGTTCATTCTGTGTTATTGTATTATGAGTATTGCGATGTTATAATTTTGGTCTTTAGGTCCCGGCCTCCAGACCGAGTCTGTCTCAAAGTGCAGCTTCCACCAGCACCATCACCTTCGGTGCAGCCATGGCTCGGCTGGCAGACTCGGACCCGGGCGCCCAGGCGCCGCCGCCACAGCCCGCAGACCGGAGGATAGCGAGTGTGTGTGTGAACCAGGCGGAGCACTCACAGCAGCAGGCGGCGGAGCGGTGAGCAGTCTGTTTACACTAACACAATCAAATAGTTCCTTAAACACCTTGATTTGCATCTCAGTGCTATAAAAACAGTCCTATAAAAACTGCAGCAGGACTGGACCGTTCCAGCATTCGAGTGGTTAGTCCTGTTGGTGATCGTTTGTATTAAGTATCCTTTTAAAATAAATAGATTTAACCCAAACTGTAGCGCATTTACGTTTACGGCATTTAGCAGACGCTCTTATCCAGAGTGACGTACATCAGTGCTTCAGTCGTCCACATCTGTTCTTCACGCCAGTAAAGCTAAACTTGAACCAACATCTGCTTTAACCAAGTTACTGCCAGTTACACACCTTAACAAACACTGTCAAAAGAAAAAAGTCAGGTTAAAACACAAGTGAGGAAAGAGGGTAAGAGCCCGAGGGATATTTTGAATGGTTGGTCCTTGAAGAAGGGGGGTCCTCAGACGACGCTTGAAGAGCGAGGCACTTCGCAGATCTGACCTGAAGAGGGAGTTAATTCCACCACTGGGGGCCAAACTGAGAAGCGTCTCGATGCTCTTCTTTACAGAAAACAGTGATGGTCGTTATGTTGACACTGAGGGTCCCTATGGGGACAGTGGTGGTCTGTTTGTGGGCAATGGTGATTGCTATGTTGTAAATTGTTAAATTAAGGAAAATGAGCTGCTTTAGTTCAGGAGTCCACGCCGCCTCGTCTCGCCTCACTATTCACGTGGCTGCTGAAGCTAAAAGCAGAGAAATCACACGTGAGGGTTTTAATTTATCGTCCCAGAAAAAAGAGCAGTGTTTACGATCAGGGGCTGGTATGAAGACACAGCAGAGGCGTCTCGGATATGTGAAGACACCGAGACTGAGAGGCTACACTCGCAGCTTCTACAGCAACATGCGGTGCAGCTCTCCAACACAAGGCAGCCCCCTCCTGGATATGTTTAGAACAGCAGAAATGAAACCGTTTACAATGATGGTTATAAAATATAAATTGTCGTCTTGTTGTTGTTCTAGCCAGCATTGAAATACTGTTATAGCCTTTACTGACAGATTGTTACTGTTGTTTTGTATTGAAATACTTGTGCAACCCAATCTCACGACTTTTCGTGCAGCCAACACAACATAAAATCTGCGATCACGCTTTAGGGATTCTTTTCGTGCTAGGACAACGCTTCACTACCTTGTATTTTAATGCACAGTGCAGTATCAGCACTAACTGGTGACTGCTAGGGTTAAGGTTAGGGTTAAGGTTTAGGGTTAAGGTTAGAGTTTAGGGTTAAGGTTAGGGGTAGGATTGGGGTTAGGGTTAAGGTTTAGGGTTAAGGTTAGGGGTAGGATTGGGGTTAGGGTTAAAGTTAGGGTTAAGGGTAGGGGTAGGGTTAGGGTTAAGGTTAGAGTTTAGGGTTAGGGTTAAGGTTAGGGGTAGGATTGGGGTTAGCGTTAAGGTTTAGGGTTAAGGTTAGGGACTTTTCCCGTCTCAGGGCCTTTCAACTTATTTCAACTGCTTTGCAAACAAAAACTTTAAGGAATCGACTCATTATTTCTCTCCTACTGTCCCTCAGTCACCGGTTAACACTGATACTGGCGATGTTGCGCACGGCGCATTAAAATACAGGGTAGTGAAGTGTTGTCCTAGCACGTAAAAAATCCCTACAGCGTGATCGCAGCACATCAGCATTTTCATCAGTAAGGGGATTTCTAAGTGGGCTATTGACAAAAAATTTCCACCAGATGTTGCCATCAAGCCAAATATAGAATTCATACAAAGAAATCAGAGCATTTCAGTATACAAGTTGAGTCATAATAAATAAAGTAAAATGACACAGGGAATAAGTATTGAACACACTTTATTTAATACTTTGTAGAAAAGCCTTTGTTGGTGATTACAGCTTCTAGATGCCTCTTGTATGGAGGGACCAGTCGTCTGCATTGCTCAGGAGTGATTCTGGCCCGTTCTTCTACACAAACGCTCTTTAAATCTTGAAGGTTCCTTGGGCCTCTTTTATGAACTTTGAGCTTCAGTTCTCTCCATAGATTTTCTATGGGATTTAAGTCAGGTGATTGACTGGGCCATTCAAGCAACTTGATTTTCTTTCTTTGAAACCACTTCATTGTTTCCTTGACCTTGTGTTTGGGATCATTGTCTTGCTGAAATTTTCATTTTCAGCTTTCTGATAGATGGCAGCAGATTTTTGTCCAGAATGTCCCGGTACATTTCTCCATTCATCCTGCCTTCAGTAATATGAAGTCTGCCAGTACCCATTGCTGAAAAGTCCCCAAACCAGGACGCTTCCACCCCCAAACTTAACTGTTGGTATGTTGTTCTTGGGGTGGTGGGCAGTGCCATTTCTACTCCAAACATGGTGTGTAGAATGACTGCCAAATGTTCAATTTTGCTTTCATCTGACCATACTATAGTCTCCCAATAATCCACAGGCTTCTCCAAATGCTGTTTTGCAAACTTTAACTGAGCCTCAACATGCCTTTTGTTCAGCAGTGGAGTCTTGCGTGGCGGTTCAGTGCATTGCTTATAGTTTTCTTTGAAACAGTACCTGCTGATGCAAGGTCTTCCTGAAGTTCTGCCCGAGTGGTTCTTGTCTCTTGGAGAACTCTCCTGATTATTCTTTGGATTCCTCGGACAGGGATCTTACGTGGAGCGCCTGATCGTGGCCGGTTGATGCTCTTTCCGTTTCCGGATAACGGCCCCCACAGTGTTCACAGGAACATTCAGCATTCTGGAAATGCGCCTATAACCATTCCCATCAGAATGCTTTTCAACGATAAGATTACGAAGATCTTGGGAGAGTTCTTTGCTTTTACCCACCATGAAGTCTTTCCTGTGTGCCTCCTGGGCCTTTATAGGCCATCAATTAGGACTAAAGTGCTGATATCAATTAGTACTGATAGGGGGCAGGGTTTCTCTCTCAGTACTGACAGATTTCAGGTGATCTCCTGGCTTTCTATGCCATTTTGCGCCTTGTTAACTTCATGTGTTCAATACTTATTCCCTGTGTCATTTCACTTTATTTATTGTGACTCAACTTGATTTCTTTGTATGAATTCAATATTTGGCTTTATGGCAACATCTGGTGGAAATTTTGTGTTAATAGCCCACTTAGAAATCCCCTTACTGATAAAAATGCTGATGTGTCAAATACTTCTTTTCCCCGCTGTACTTTGACTGTATACCGTGATGGCTTCACGAAAAAACTCGTGAGACCGGACTCGTAGATCATACATTTAGGTCTTTAGCCAGTTGAGATTATTGGTTCACTGATGTCACGTGTCAGTTCAACACAATTCTTGGAATGTTGATTATTAGAGATGATTATTAGAGGAGTGAAGGGGATCCTAAGTGCCTCCTGCACTTTTCTTACAGAGACGCATCAGAACACGGAGAGGCCGACCGAGTGGATACTGCAGAGAGTAAGAGAACACAAATAATTTTCCTCATTCATTCTAAGCAACCACAAACTCACTCTCTGACCTCTCCATATTCTCTCTTCCTCTCTCTCTTTCCTCTTTGTCTTCCCTCTCGCAGCTGGTCACTCTCACGTCACTCCTAACACGTCTCTGGGTCTGATTTCGGCAACTCCTTCACGTGCACTTCCCTCCCCCACCGTCAACACACGCGAGGCTCTGGGTAAGTCGGGTCTTCTCTCCAGATCTACTTTACATAACCCTCCATATCGAGCTTCTTAAAGTTCAGTTTTATCGTGTTTTGAATCCTGAATACAAACGTGAACATTTTGGGATTTTTTCTTTTTCATAATTTAGAAGTTTGCATTTCTGGTTTATTTAGTTGTAGTTAAAACTGTTTTTGTAAAGTTTGACTTTGTTTGATTGATGCCACCCTCTCGCCCATGTCCAGATGTGATCATGGACATGTTCCAGGCTCCGACGCTGCTGCAGGAGTCGCTGTTTAACACCACGGGCCACGCGGCTGAGCACCGCCTGGAGAGAAGCTGCAGAGTGAACAGCGAGGGTGGGGCCCCCTACTGACCGCCCACACAGTTTCACTCACACAGACTAGATCAACACCAACTGACTTATTTATGCAGTTTGACACTGTACGACACGCAGTTATCTAGAACCAGGGACAGAAGTACGTTAATGTAGCTCAAAAGTAGCTGTCCTGAACCCTGAACTGTGTCCAAACTTAAGTTTGTCTTTATTTATATTGGTGATTATTTACGTGTGTGCGTGTGTGTGCGTGTGTGTGTGTGTGCGCGCGTGTGGTGTCTCTTCAGAGAAACCTCCTTCCACAGCACTCTTCCGGATTTATCAGGATGAAAACGACAGAAATGGAAGGTACTGAAACCCCCCTTTGAATTAAAGGGCCCATAAAAGGGGAAACTCAAATTCATTTATTTATTTATAAACACCAAGTAATGAGGTGTTTTGGTCCAGACCAGTTTCTGAATGAGTCACAATTATGGGCAGCACAGAACTGCATAGATATCATAATTTAACCTAAAAGAAAAATACCGGGCAAATGTAGGATATGGGCCTTTAAATAGTCTTTTTGTTGTTGCTTTGACTTTGAGACTAATGTATAATTAATGAGCTCCATTCCGACTGGCTACCCTAAATTGCATCTCATTTAGAAAGCTGGGCTGAAACCTGACGGGTTTAAGCTTACGTATGTGTAAATATGTCACCACCATGATCAAACAAGCCTATGTTTTGTTTATAAACTGGTGTCTGTGTTTCAGTGAGGAACAGGTGGAGAAGCCCAGGCCTGCAGCTCGACCTCTGATGGACGTCCCCGTGTCCAAACCCAACGTGAGTGCAAGGGATCGAAAATAATCACAAAGATAATCACAAACATCATCTTCTGTGTGTGATGTGTCTTTTTGGCTCTCACTGCTCTCTGTCTGTGTGTGTGTGTGTGTGTCTGTCTGTCTGTCTGTCTGTGTGTGTGTCTGTCTGTCTGTGTGTGTGTGTGTGTCTGTCTGTAGGACACCCCTGCGGGGGCGGAGTCTCTGACGGATGAGAGTGCGATGTGGGGCCCTCGATATGCCTCTATAACCGCCTGCCCAAATCACACCCGCGACTTCACTCTGTCCGCCCACCTGGTGTCCACCCCTCTGCACCCCACCGCCTCACACACCTGGGACGAGCTCTACCCAGGTACACACACACACACACACACACACACACACACACACACACTCTCTCTCTCTCTCTCTCTCTCGCCTCACACACACCTGGGACGGGCTCTACCCAGGTACACACACACTGTCTGTCTGTCTGGACCAACTGAAACAACTCTTACCTTACTGTGTTAAATAATAGTCCAACAGCTTCAGAATGTGTGTGTGTGTGTGTGTGTGTGTATATGCAGCTCCAGAAAAAAAAAACAAATGCAAAAACGTTCAGTTTCTCAGGTTTTATCTTTTATAGCTGCAAGTATTGAACTGAACAGCTCTGCCTTTGTTTTTAAGAACTGCTGACAATATTTCTCCTCATTTCCAAATAAACATATTGTTCTTTAAAGCATCATTTTTAATGGAAATTACAAAACATCAAAATAAGAGAAATGATGCAGCATTTACAGAACTTGAATAATTAAAAAAAAAAAAAGAATCTCTCGTTCACTCTTAAACAAAATGGCAATAATGACCTTTGAGGAACTTCTAGTAGTGTTTTACCATCCAACTG
>JBBPCX010066956.1:0-13827 GCA_037974365.1 Hydrocynus forskahlii | reverse complement strand
GTCTCTTAGATCTGCAGGAGCCGGACAGTTAGTGGTAAGAAGATCCGAAACCAGACATGGTGAAATGGCATTTAGTCTTTATGCAGCTCATTGCTGGAACAAACTGCCCTTCACTATCAGATCTGTGGTCACTGATTTCATTAAGATCTGCGTGGAGGAATGTATTCCCACAAAAACTGTCCGGACATTCCCCAATCAGAAACCCTGGGTGAATGCTGCCATCCGGCGTAAGCTCCGCAAGCGCACGCGTGCTTTCCAGTCCGGAGACGTGGACCTGTACAAGAAATGCAGGTACGATCCCCGGAAAGCCACCAAGAACGCGAAACGGGAGTACAGTAGCAAAGTGGACTCTCAGTTTAACTGCACACGTGACGCGTGCCAATGTGGAGGGGGATTCAGACGCTGACGGACTACAAACCACGAGCACACACTTTCGTTTCCGACAGCCCATCACCCAACAAACGAACTTAATGCATTCTATGCGCGCTTTGAGCTCGCTAACTCACATCCAACAGAGCGAGCTCTGGCAGCGCCGCATGACGTCACTCTCACCGTGTCTGCTGCGGATGTGAAAAAGAGCTTTAACAGAGTCAACATCCGCAAAGCTGCTGGCCCAGATGGAATTTCGGGTCGTGTATTGAAGGTGTGCAGTGAGCAGCTGTCTGCAGTCTTTACAGACATCTCCTTGAAAAGCTCAACTGTCCCCGTCTGCTTCAAAAACACAACCATTGTTCCTGTCCCCAAGAAGAACAAAGCCAGCTGCCTTAATGACTTTCGGCCTGTTGCACTATACCTCCATAACAATGAAGTGCTTTGAAAGGCTGGCAAATGGGACACATCATGAGCTCCATTCCAACAAATCTGGACCCCCTTCTATTTGCATACCATCACAATAGATCCACTGAAGACGCCATCTCACACACCATTCACACAACCCTGGCTCACCTGGACAATAAGAACTGCTATGCCAGACTGCTGTTTGTGGATTTCAGCTCTGCATTTAACAGTTATCCCCTCCAAGCTGATCAAGAAGCTGCTGGGGCTGGGACTGAGTGCTACTCTGTGCAACTGGGTTCTGGACTTTCTCACCAACAGACCGCAGCACGTGAGGATCGGCAAAAACACCTCCACCATAATGACCCTCAACACTGGCACGCCACAGGGAAGCGTTCTGAGCCCAATGCTGTACTCTCTGTTTACACATGACTGTGTGTCCAGACACAACTCCAAGACCATCATCAAGTTTGCTGATGATACCACCATCGTGGGCCTGATCAGCAACAATGAAGAGACAGCCTACAGAGAGGTGGTGAGACTCCTGGCAGAGTGGTGTCAGAAGAACAATCTCTCTCTCAACATCAGCAAAACCAAAGAGATGGTACTGGATTTTAGGAGGCAGGATGCGGCTCATCCCCCTATCTACATCGGAGGAGCTGCTGTGGAGAGGATCAGCAGCTTCAGGCTCCTTGGGGTCACCCTCAGTGCCAACCTCAAGTCCTCAGAACATGCAGCAGTGGTCACCAAAAAAGCCCACCAACGAATTCACTTCCTCAGATGCCTAAAGAAGGCTGGGGTGTCCACCTCTGTCCTCACCAGCTTCTACAGGTGTTCTGTGGCATCCATCCTCATGGGGAGTGTTGCGTCATGCAGCTGCACTGCTCAGGACAAGAAGGCTCTGCAGAGGGTGATGAAAATGGCCCAGAAGATCACGGGCTCACCACTCCCTGCAATAACGGACATTTACAGCACGCACTGTCTCAAGAAAACTGAGAGCATCCGGAAAGACCCCAGCCACCCTGCACTACCACTTTTTACTTTCCGGTGTGTGAGTCACTTGAGTCAGTATTGGAAGTTAACCGGTGGATTCACTGTCTCGGCCAATGTGCTTTAGGAGCGCTAACCCGCACTCTGAGCAATTCAGATTCGCCTGCAGGGCTATTTTCGGCACAAGGAGTCCACTCGTAGCTCATTTCCACTGCCGCAGTGCTGGTTACCAATCTAGAACTGGTTCGAGACAGGTGGCGGGCTGCGCTCCCCCGCCTGTCTCGCCTTGGTCTCTCGTGTTGCGGCGGCCAGACGGGCTGTAGTTAGCATAGCTGCTAACTGCCCCTGGGAGCCCTAACGGCTCAGCTTTCAACCGCTGTATTAAACCATCATTAACAATGCTATTACTAAAAAACTGTCATTCATCTCTAACGACTCTGTCACCGTGTACTTATCGGCTGTATTCAGTGGCTAGCCTAAGACAGCGGCTAAAGGTAGCCTCTTAGGTTCTTGCTCGAATTACCCATTCTACCTTAAATCGTGCTTCAACATTTAAGGTGGAACGGATAATTCAAGCGAGAAGCTAACATCACCCATATTTGTTGTGTTTTAGTCTTTCTTTTTTTTTGTACCTTTATTAGTAGTTTATAAGCTAAAAACATTCTTAGGACCATGCTAAACACTTTTAATAAACATTTGCTGCATTTTAACCCCACTTTCTGAGCTCCAAACATTAAAGAGGCTCAGCTGTGGCCTGAACTGACCCGCTCATACACTCGGTATTAACATGAATAAATATTAATGCAGTTTCGGGTCTAATCTAATATCTGTTCAAATGAATGTCTGAGAAAAGCAGATCTGAAAGGTGATAAATGAGAGTAACTTGTTTTTTTACACTGGCTGCACAGCTGTAGTGCTCATTATTAAAGGGTACCTATGCCCAATTTCTTGCCCCAATTTCTCGTTTTATAATTCAAATTATGTTTACATTTATTTAAGATTATTAAAATTATTTAAAAAATATTTTCAGATTTTTTTCAACAATGTTCAATGGTTCAAATGTTTTATGGGAGGCATTAAAATGCTCAGTTTAAATAAATTCTTTAAAAAAACAAAAAAAAAACATGTTGGAATGGAAATATTGCATTTCATTTGTTTTCTGCATAGACTAGTCCGCGTCTGGAGTCTATGTTACCAGTAAATCCAAAGCAGAAAAAACATTAACACTATAAAGGCTAAGTTTTTACTTATCGCATGTGATATCGCCATCGCAACACTCAACATTATCGCATATAGCATGTTTTCCTAATATCGTGCAGCCCTAACACACACTAACATCACTAACATTTTTGTCTAGAGCTTCATGTCATGATTCTGGTGAGGCCCTGAACAAGGAAGTGACATCGTTAGTGAAGGCCCACATTGAGTGGTTAGTCAGTTGGGAACTGTCAATTGTGTTTTTCTCCCCAACATGCAATATAATTACCAGGGGGCGCTACTACATTTGAATAAAGAGGCAAAAAACCCATGGCAATGAGAAAAGCAATTCAGTGAATTGTTATTCTATAGTTTTATACAAAATATTTTGAAATGAATTAAGGATTGCATCAGCA
Source organism: Hydrocynus forskahlii (assembly GCA_037974365.1). NCBI lineage: Eukaryota > Metazoa > Chordata > Actinopteri > Characiformes > Alestidae > Hydrocynus > Hydrocynus forskahlii. The sequence goes on along the minus strand of JBBPCX010066956.1, from coordinate 10,450 downwards.
CTTTGCACATTGAATTGCAAAATGTATTTTCAAATTACATGCTCAGATTGAACACTGAATTCACAATTGCAAAATGAATCTTTGTTGGTCCCCCAGAGCGCCATCAAACACATCATCTTCAAATGGAAAGAACATGGTACCATAATTCACAGACTGGGCAAGGAGGGCATTTATCAGTGAGGCAGCACAGAGACCAAAGGTAACCCTGAAGGAGTTGCAGAGATCCACAGCGGCGACTGGAGTATCTGTCCATAGGACCACAATAAGCTGTACACTCCATAGAGCTGAGCTTTATAGAAGAGTGGCCAGAAAAAAAGCCATTACTTAGTGTTAAAAATAAGATGGCACATTCTGAGTTTGCCAAAAGGCATGTGTGGAGGAAGGTGCTCTAGTCAGATGAGACTAAAATTGAACTTTTCGGCAACCAAGGAAACCCAACACATTCCATCACCCCAAGAACATCTTTGCCACAGTGAAACATGGTGGTGGCAGCATCATGCTGTGAGGATGTTTTTCACCAGCAGGGACTGGGAAACTGGTCAGAGTCAAGGGAGAGATGGATGGTGCTAAATACTGGGATATTCTTATGCAAAACCTGTGTCAGTCTGCCTGAGATTTGAGACTGGGACAGAGGTTCACCTTCCAGCAGGACAATGACCCGAAGCACACTGCTAAAGCAACACTTGAGTGGTTTAAGGAGAAACATTTAAATGTGTTGGAATGGCCTAGTCAAAGCCCAAACCTCATTCCAACTGAGAATCTGTGGTCAGAGTTGAAGATTGCTGTTCACACGCAAAAACCATCCAACATGAAGGAGCTGGAGCAGTTTTGCCTTGAGGAATGGGCAAAAGTCCCAGTGGCAAGACACGGCAAGCTCATAAAGACTCATCCAAATTGGCTTGCAGCTGTAATTGCCGCAAAAGGTGGCTCTACAAAGTACTGATTTTAGGGGGGTGGGCAGTTATGCACGCTGAAGTTTTCTGTTATTCTGTCCTATTTGTTTGTTTCACAACTTAAAAAAATACATCTTCAAAGTTGTAGGCATGTTCTGTAAATGAAAACTCAAACAATCCATTTTAATTCCAAGTTGTTAGGCAACAAAACATGAAAAATGCCAAGGTGGGTGAATACTTCTGCAAGGCACTGTATACCACCCAAACCTAACGTTGATCATCCGTGTCTGTAAATCAATTGTTAACCCCCCTTTACCCCCCCCCCCCCATCAACAAGAGTCAGGATTCCCACAAGTGAGCAGGTATAACTCAGGTGGGAGACCATTCTTAGTACACCAGTGACACTGACATGGTAGCATGTGTTGCACTGGTACATGTGTATCAGACATTATAGTGCTGCAGGAGTTTTTTTTTAGTTTTTTTTTACACTGTCTACTTCATTAGACATGTTTAACCTGTTGGTCTCTCTTGCAGATGTTATTGATAAAGTCTGATGGTGCATAGTTTGTGTTAGTCATCCTGCATTTATGTTCAGCTTCTGGACACAGGACAATGAAGCCTGGATATTTTTAGCTGGTCAACTATTCTCAGCCCATCAGTGACCGGCGTTTCAAAACCACAGCAGCATAGCTGTGTCTGACTCATGTTGTGCAGTTATAAACAAGTTCTTTCACCAAAACTCAACTAAAGTCAACCCAGGGGGTGTATCCCATACTGAGTAAACTTTTTAATCTAAAGTTCTACAAAAAAACTACATAAAGTGTCAATAATTCAATGTTTGTCACGGGATTAATTTTCAGCAAAAAATATTTTTGTCATCACTAGAGGAGGTGATATTTGTGTTGCCTCAGAATACCGTATTAATACCTTGACCTATCTAATAATTAAAACTGTACCCAATTATGCAGCATTTTTTCTGCTCTTATCAATTACGTTATTACTATAACATTTTTTATAACTATAAAAACGTTATTACTATAAAATGCTGTTTACGGTACAGTACACACAATGTACAGATAAGTTAGGGTGATTCGCATTAATCTGTATGTCCTACCTGTATGTGCCTGTTAGCAGGATACCCTTTTGGCAGGCTAGAATTTTCACATCCACACTACTATTGCTTTTCTCATGCATTTAATGAAAAAAGAGGGGAAAAGGGCACAGTAGGGCATAATAATATAACTGTTTTATGATATTAAAATGTTTATTGTTATTATTATTAATAATAATTAAAAAAAACAATAATCATCGAAACAATGAAGTAGCACTGTGACACAGAACATTGATTTTACACAAAAATATTTAAAAACTACTAGTATTAGTTTTAGTATATATTCACTATGTTGTCCTTCATGATAACAATATCTAATGGGTTTAACAAAGGAACTACATTAAGCTTTCAGAAATTACAGCCATTCAGAGTCTTTCCATTTTCAGAGGCTCAAAAGTAATTGGACATGTGGCCCATTCCCTTGTAAATTAAGTAGATAAAAGGTCTGGAGATCATTCAAAGCACTGAATTTGCATTTGGTAGCTGTTAACTAAAACTCAACATGAGGTCCAAGAGGTGTCAATGCAAGGGAAGGAGGTAATCATTAGACTGGGGAGCAAAAAAGCAAAAATAAACCTGTTAGAGACAAAATTTTTGGAGTGCCTAAATCAAGAACTTGGTACATTTTTGAAAAGAAGAAACACACTTGTGAGCTCAGCAACATCAAATGGCATGGGAAACCACAGAAGACAACTAAAGTGGATGACTGCAGCATTCTTCCCTTGGTAAAGAAAACTCCCTTCACAACAACTAGTCAAGAGCACTCAAGATGGTAGGCATGTCACTTTCAAATTCTACAATCACAAGATGCCTTCATGAATGCAAATACTAATGAATTTACCTCTGCATGCAAACAGCTGGTACCACTGAAGAACAGGAAGGCCAAATTAGACCTTACCAGAATACATCTTAAAAAGCGTGCTTTGGTTCTAGAATAAGAATCATTGGACAGATGAAAACAATATCAACTTGTGCTTGAATGATGGGAAGAAAAAAGTATGAAGAAAGAAAAGGACAGCTCATGATCCAAAGGATACCACATTGTCTGTCAAACATGGTGGAGGCAGTGGTAAGGCTTCGGCATGTACAGCTGCCAATGTAACTGGGTCACTGTGTGTACTGATGATGCGACTGCTGACAGAAGTAGCAAGATGAACTCTGAAGTGTACTGGGCTACACTCTACTCTGCATCAGCCAAATGCTGCAATACTGACTGGAAATCCAAATGGCAAATGACCCAAAACATACTGCAGAAACAAGCCAAGAGCTTCTCAAGTTAAGGAAATGAGCCACAACACATGCATGGATATTTCACCTGAGCAAAGATGGACCTGTAAACGCTCTGTAGTCCATGTCTGCTACGGATGCACGCTACATTGCTACCAAAGGCACGGAAAATATGGCATGAATAAAGCAAATATGCGACAACTCGTTAACTTAATCATTCAGAATTAATTGATGTGTCTATTTTTTATATGTTCTTGCATGGTCATCATATAATCTGATGCGCAAAAAGCCAAGTTAGCTGATTAATTAAACTACCAGCTAGCTGCACGGTTCTTTCCTCAGTGTGTGCACCTTCACCAACAGCCACCCTAATTTCTAGGTAATGAGACTGAAGTTACTACACTCCTTGCTACACATCAACTAGAAAGGTACTGCTATACTGCTTAACACCAAGTTACCATGTATTTGGCCATGGATCAGTATAATCATGTTCTCTGAAATGATGACAAATCACTGAACACCTTTAGGATGCAAATCCATCAGTAGCTGACCTCACTAAGGCACATGTGGCTGAATGCAAACAAATCCTCAGAGCAATGTTTTACACATTTTCATACTAAATTAAACCATTCCAGGAAAAAGTAGAGGCTCTCCCAGTCCACAAACCTTTGGACATATGGGGTTAGTACTGATGCTTACATTAACCTTGTGTGCTTTAAATATTAATTACCATAAAATTCTACCTGCAAAACTAAATGTTGCATGTCCTCATTTTAAACATGGGAGCAGTTTCTATTGTATAGTTATTTCAATGTACTCCTCAAAAAAACCATAAAAGGCCATCACTGTTCATGTCTGAACAGATCTTCCTACAAAATTATAATAATAAATTAAAAGTCACTATTTGATGAATGCATCTTGTTTCCCAATCCTCCATTTGGTCACTCAACTTATTCTAGTCCCACCCTCTTACACTTTCCTGGTAGTAACAAAAAATAAACCCCAAGAAAGCAATAGGCTAGTGCTTGCTCTCAGTTCTGTGTGCTTTAAAGAAATTAACAAGCATGGTAATATGTTCACCAATGTTTTTGCCATGATCATAGTAATTGCTATGAAAGGCTGCCAGAATATTGGCCTACATAACGCGCGGGTTGAAAAGACAACGTGCAAATTCTATTTGCATTCATTTGTGTGTTTAGCAAGCTGATGTCTGCACGGGTCGTAATTTAAAAACGAGTTGCAAGTAGAACATTCTAGATTAATGGTCTTACCCCAGAGAAGCAAAACAAGCGAAGAAAATAAAAAACGCCCTTGAGACGCCGCCGTTGTCAATCGGGACGTTATATCTTAAAATACCTACCAAATCTTAATTTAGGCAGCCACAGTTCCACTGCAGAAAAAGAGCTAATGATTTGTTTATGGAAACGCAGAATCCAGCCTGACTGATCCAACACTCCGCTGCAAACTTATTTCACTGTGCTACAAGTAGCCCGAGATATCGTGCTTTTATCCCAAAAACTAAAACTTATTCAGACACGAAACAACATTTCTACCCCAGCAAAAACAGCATTTGACCTTAACAAAAGTAGAAAAACAAAATGGATCCTCGACGCATTTGCAAAATCGCGGATATTATTGCGTAGCAAACAAGCGTCGGTCTTATTTGCCAAAGGAAATCTTTTAAAAATCCAATTGTCAAATGTGTATTTATCCAGTTATTAATTTGGATCCAAACCAAACTACACTCGTGTCGAGGCCTGATTGTATTATAATCAAACAATGCAGTTTTGTCGTCTCGATAGTTTGTTCAAGTGGCTGTTCGTTCTATCGACGTGTAAAACAACTGGGCCCCGATCCCAAGATCTCTGCTATACAGTTAGCAAGCTAGCTTACAGCTCTTTCGCAAATAACACATAATGTATCCTTTGGCAACACAGGAATATTCCACAACTGCTAGAACCGATTAGCCGTTTTGTATTGCCTTGTAATTACTATTCATTGGGGTCTTTAACTGGTGAACGGCATCACCGCGCACCGTGATAGGAGAGGCAGGCTAACGAAGTATTATACTTAGCTAACAATAACCAAAATCCCTCTGGAAAGATTCCAAAAAAACTTTTATACTGTAACACTGCAAACACAGACACGCGTTACGCCACATAATGTTAAAACAGACTGCGCTGAGGTGATATCACTAGCTAGTTAGCAACACAGCAAATAGCAGCACATAATATGTATATAGCCAGCGAGTGTAGTCTTGCTACATGGGGACTAAATACCTGACAGCACGGTCACATACTAAAACGTATTCACGTTTGATAGTAAAGCATTACTGTGCGTGATTGTGGACCAATAATGTTGATATTATTGTAACACAGGGCCATCTATTTAATACTCACGACCACAGCTGTCAAACAAAAACATAAGGCATCATCCTGTTTATGTTCTAAAGGATACAGTTTCACCACGTCGGTATCCATTCGCCTTTTACCCGGACTTGGAGACGACATTTTATGTCTCGCAGTGGACTGCCAGTGTCTTTTCAGAAGAAATATCGAATTCTTCGCTTCTTTTAAAATTCTCTCGAACTGTGCATTCACATAAGCAAAGTGTCGACAGCAATTATTCGACCTCCACTTTCTTTCAGCTGCACTCTCCTCAGCTTGGTCGTTCTCTGCTTTGTCGTGTGTTATCCTCTAACATCATATCCCTCCGCGAATGTCGTCATATTTAAGAGACAGCAAAAGGTCTCGCGCTCTTTGAGCGACGCAAGACAGTGTCTACATTCTGCAGGGTCTCTACACTGAGGGCTTCTTACATCTATCGCCGCACATGGACTAAGAGAACTTTAACTGCTGATTGCAGATTTATTTGCGATTGATAACAAGCATTTTCACTACCAAATTCACTTTTTCAAACCTTTTCACACATGTCTCGACTGAAACCTGAAATATTGTACATCAGTTATTGGTAAGCTAAAATGCTCTACAGCTACCAAAGAATGGCTTAAACGTACTCCATCAAAATATTAACAATGTGTACCTAATACATAATTTTATAGTACAGTCTCTTGAAACACTAAGAATTGTTGTCATTACCATTGTTTTGGTAAATTAAGCGCTACAGAATTTTGCACTGTTTAGTTAATTCACTCATTATTTTGGGAAAAGTTACAAAACAAAATGGTAGCCTGTATTGTTACTGTACAGAAGTATTTTCCAACCAAGATTTGCAGGGAGGTTCATTAAAGTGTTACAACAATTAACAGCAAATGCAACACATCACAAAAAATGACATAATTTGTACCCTCACTTATTTAAAATGTAAAGATATGTACAGCATAAACAAATGTTAGATTTTCTTGACGATAATGAAGCAATGTCAAACACTAAAAACATACAAATTCTGTTTGATGCCATTTATCCACTGTAGAGAACTTGATTTACCATAAAAACATAAACACAACTTGGCTGGTTGTGTCAGTTATATTGGTCAAGCATATTTTTTTTTTTTTTACGAATATTACAATAACATTAAGTGTTGTATAACACAATTGCCATTAAAATTGCAATTTAAGTATATAAATAAAATGGTTATTTTATTATTTAGTAATTTAAAAATATTATTCAAAGTCTTGGTGCAATAATGGGTTTCCCAGATCCAAGTCTCCATCTAGAAATCTTTTCAACCCCAAGGAAGTCCTAAAATGATTTTTATTTAGTTTTTTGTTTCAGACCAAAAATGTATGGAATTGATGAAGCAGTTCTGATCCTCTTTATTTTTGTTTGTTACCTCTCATGGATTCAGCAAAAGAAAGTAACATTTTTGTAACTAAGAAATCCGCATTTAGGCAATGCTATATATATTTTGTTTTTTGAGAGCTATCCATTAAAATAACCTACCTCCTATTGTGTAGGTCCCCTTCATGCAGCTCTAACTCATTGAGGTATGGACTCCACAAAAATTCTGACAGTACAGTATGGCATCTGGCACCACAACATTAGAAGTCTATCCTGTAAGTTGTGAGGTGGTGCCTCTATGGATTGGACTAGTTTGTCCACAACATCCCGCAACACTGCCATGTGCACAAAATCTCTATTATAATTATACAACGAAATTCTTATTGAATGGCTCAGGCACTCACAGCTGTGCAAAACAAAAAAGTATACATTAGAACATAAAGGAGGAAAGAGAGGTAGGACAGTTATTTGCAAATACGATAAATATTAAGAATATGCAGAATACATTAATGTGGTATGTGTAGCCGGCTTCTCCCGCCCAGGCTACCACACTTTGCGTTTAATGATGGCCCCACTACACCATCTGCGTTGCCAGCAATGTTTATTTATCCTGCATACAAAAAAACCTAAAATAACTGGAACTCGAGCGGGAACAATCTGAGGGAGTTAAACAGATCATGAAATTACCACACACTCCATTATGATGACCACCCAAACAAACACAACAGCAAACTTTTTCAACAGGTAATTTTCTGGGATTAACCGCTAACAAGTAATATAAACGAATACAAAAACATTAGTCTATACGGAATTTAATTAGGCCAACATCAACCATATCAAATGCCATTTTCAGTGCATAAAATATAAAGTACTTTAGCGATGCTAAAAACGCTACCCCTCCTCACAAGGTGCACAGCCATTATGAGGAGAAACCCACAAAATCTGTTTCACCTAGGGGTGGCGCCAAAACACAAAATACATTTGTACCTTCCACAATGCAATGAAACAAACACGTACATCGAGACAACTCAAAATAAAGATTTCTTTCCATTTTTTCCCCTTTTTGGTGTTGGTGAAATTATACTTAACTATGCACAAATAATAGTAAAGCACACAGCGTTTTCTTCTCTGCTACATATGCATGCCTAGCCTGAAAAAAATTAAAGTGCAGATCCAAACTGTTGACACTGAAATATTTAGTCACAGTATGTGAACAAGAGTTCAAAAAGTAAAAAAATAAATAGTAGCCGTGTGCAGTGTCTGACCAGTTTTCTATAGACATAGGAAAATGTAAAAAGCAGGTGAAGTGGTAACACAAAACATTAAAAATGCAAGAACAGTAAGACAAATTAGATGCAATGAATATGATCAGTATATCAACATGTTGCACAGAGACAGTAGTAAAGTGGTAATAGTACCATTAAGAAATATTGAGACATTCTCAGTAGTGACAGAAACACATGAAGAGATTGTCCCTAACTGTATGTGAGCTGTCTATCAAGGTTCACGTTTACTTGATCATCAGCAGTTGTATACCGTTTCTCCATGCTATATGCAACATATAGCAACATACACCATTCAACAGTGTGAAAGTTATGACAGATACAGTAGACAGTACTGAGCTTCTTTTTATCAAAGGTAGTCCATCACCAAACCACAACCTCACCGTTTCCTTTGAGAACTCTGTTATCATCCCCTCAAAGATAGTAAGAAATCTTGGTATGAAGCTACACAGTTACTCGTCCAGTCTGTCGCACCTCCTTACTTATCAGCACTGGTCAAGCAGCATGTCACTTCTTGTCCTGTTAGAGCTTCAAGCACTGCTTGTCTCAAAAGAAGAGGAAGACCTGCATCAAGACTCTTTTCAGTCTTGCCCCCCCAGTGGTGGAACTCCCTCTTGCAATCAGATCTTCATCACTTATACATCTTTTCCTTTATATTAAAAAAAAAATCTTGGGGACTTACCCCCTTAACTGTTCCTCCTTACTTGTGAATTAACCCTGACTTTTTTTTTTTTTTGGACAAGGTTTGTTAAGGTGTGTAACATAGATAGCAGTAACTTGGTTAAAAGTAGATGTTGATTTAAGTATAGGTTTACAGATATGAAGAACAGATGTGGACTACTTAAGCACTGATGAAAGTCACTCTGGAAAAGAGCATCTACTAAATACTGTAAACGTAAACTCAGTCGATAACTAGTATGGAGGCTATGGAAACCTTCCAGAATGATGAGTATTGCACCATGGGTGTTTATTGCACAGGAGGCGATTAGCAGCACTGAGCAAAGTGCAAGCAATGAAAGAACGATACAATACAGTAGAGCAGTGAAGTGGGAAGTGTATGTAAACTTACCTATTGGATAATATTGCACCATATATACCTTTCACAAGATTACAGTGTGAACAGGATGTACATCTTCCAGAATTATGATATTGCACTGAATATAAATGTACAATATTATTATTGTACAGGAGCATGTGGTGTTGCACTGGAAACATATTCTTATTGCACAGGAGACAGACAGACAAAACTGTTCCCACCCAATGTTATGGCAGCAGGTTTAGTTAATGTCCTTCAGAGGGCTAGGGGCGCACCAATAAGTTTCTCAAGCTGCTCTCACTATCAGCTGTGTGCAGTGTGTTGGGAACCATTGCAGTTTCCATACCAGACAGTGATGCAAGTGGATAGCAGGCTCTTGTCACCTCCTGTGTAGGTTGAGACACCATTGTTCCTGTTGAGACCCACCACCATCATGTCATTTGCAAATTTGATTATATGGTTTGAAATGGACTGTGCAGAGCAGTCGTGAGTAAGGAGTGAGAAGAGCAGAGGAATGAGGATGCAGCCCAGTGGTGTACCTGTACACAGTGTGATGGTACCGGAGTTGTTAGGACCAATGCCGACTGACTGAGACGGTCCATGGACCAGTTGGGGCAGTGAGCTGGGGAGGGTGGCTTTGTGTGGCTCATGACTGGTCTTTCAAAGCTCTTCATCATGACTGGTGTGAGTGCTACAGAATGGTAGTCATTCAGGCAAGTCATGGATGATTTCTTTGGAACTGGAATGATTGTACACTCCTTAAGCATTAATTCAGGTATGTTGTCAGAAGCAGAAGCTTTTTGTGGGTTTACTCTGATTAGAGTATTTCCCACTGTAGCTGTGATCAGACAGATTACCTGTTCACCTTAGAGAGGGGTGGATTTCCTTGTGGGCTCACTGTTGAGTGCATCGAACCTTGCGTGGAAGGCTGTCAACATGTCTGAGAGAGAGACATCACTAAGAGAAGGTGGTGATTTGTAGTCTGTGACGGCTTGGATGGCCCACCACATGCTCCGAGAGTCTCTGGTGTTTTGAAAGTGTGTATGGAGTTTTTGGGCACATTAGGGCTGGGCGGTATGGCATGAAATCTATATTGCGGTATAATTTGAAGCCTATGCAGTAATGATATATATTGCGATATATTCTTTTATTCTGTATAT
>JBBPCX010066955.1:0-13828 GCA_037974365.1 Hydrocynus forskahlii | reverse complement strand
CACACATGCACATATATATATATATATATATATATCTCGATTGCACACCAGTTCTTATTCCTTCTAAACATATATAGTACTGCTGATTATTTTTATATTGTTATATTATGATAATGATTATGTTTCTGTTTGTAGTAGTTAATTGCTGATTATGGTCAGTTGATAGTCAATGATGAAATGTCTTCAGTATATTCAGTTCTAGATATGTCATTGGCCATAGAGCCAGAGTCTAAACAGGTTTGACTGTAGACTGTAGTTTCTGTGGTTGTGGACTTTGTTGAGTTATTTTCTTGTGTTTCAGGGGAAACTCTGTACAGAGAGAAGGCAGGATGAGCTACGCAGAGTTTGTGTGGTTTCTCATCTCAGAAGAAGACAAGAAGAACCCCACGAGGTAACGTCCCTGTGAGATTTGTGTGTTTTCTCTTTCCTAGAAGGGCAATCTTACTCACCCTCCCATAGAGAGAGAGTGTGAAGACAGTTATGCTGAGTGATGGGGGAGGGGGAGGACCACCCTGCTAACCCAGAGAAAGGACAGTAATGCTGATTGAAGTAATGCTGATTGATGTGGGGAGAAAGAGGGCCACCCTAACCATCCAGAGAGTGACTCCTGGCTATGAGTGGCTGGGACACTTCCTATCTTCCAATGATAAGACCAACAATGTGATTGCTGAACAGTTGTCATTTTCAACTGTCGTCCCTGTTAATATAAGCCAAAAAACAATTCAAGTAAAAATGATTTATGCACAGACAAAAAAAGTTTATGCACAGACAGAATGACATTGTATTAAGCATTATAAGTTAGTGGTTAACATGTAGGCCAAAGACAGAACAGGCTTTGAATGAATAAAAAAGCTTATTTTAAATGTTAAATATCTGTTGTGTGTGTGTGTGTGTGTGTGTATTTGTGCAGTGTGGAATATTGGTTTCGCTGTATGGATATGGATGGTGATGGAGTTCTCTCCATGTACGAGCTGGAGTTTTTTTATGAGGAGCAGTGTGAGCGGATGGAGGGAATGGGAATCGAGCCACTGCCTTTCCAGGACCTGCTCTGCCAGATGCTGGACCTCGTCAAACCAGAGTGCCAAGGTCAGACAAGCTGCGAGTTTCAGTCAAGCCCTCCTCAACTACCTGAGTAGTGTATCAGCTAAATTTTACTGTTTTTACTGTTTACCAACCCGGGAAGGTAGGTTATTCACGAGGAAGTGACTGGCATGGTACCAGGAGCTGCAAAGTGGTGAAACACATGGAAGATGGGATTATTGTGCAGGCTTGGAGACAGGAGGAGCCAGTTGGTTACTGGGTTGATTCTTCATATAACCTTGGGGGGGCAGCTTTCGTGAGTCAACCCAAAGATGCAGACTTGCTGGCTTAGACAGAACGATGGCCCCAACCTGTGCTTGCGGTTGGCTGCCTGGTTGACTAATTCACCAGACTTATAGAGAGCACACTGTGCCTTCTTCCACACCTCACAGCTCAGGGACTCCATATCCTATTGCTGGTTGGTAAGAGGGGCAGTGGATTACATTATATTACAATCATTTGGCAGATGCTTTTATCCAAAGCAACTTACCATATGAGGATTGTGTAAGATTTTCAAACCCGATGGATGCGTGTCAGAGTGTGTTGTGGTCCATAGGAGGAGGCATTGGAGGAGGCAAGACAGTGGAGGATCTTCTCCAGATCCTGGTTGAACCATTCCATCAAGACATTAGATTGGGGGTGATAACTGTACATCAGGCTAACAGAGGCCCCCAAGAGCTGACAGAAGGTCCGCTGAACCTGGTCTGAGACCAAGGACAGCTTCTTGGCTGGGCGTAACTTGATGAGAGCTTTGAATTTGTTGTGGTTGACCACACCAGGATGTTGCCCCGTGACGGAGACAACCCTATGATAAAATCCATCGCCAGATGAGACCAAGGGTATGATGCTATGAGTAGGGGGTGAAGAAGCATTGTAGGCTTTGTTCTTGGGTTTTGCTGCTTACACACACCCAGCATACTAGGCCACCAGTATTACTTCTGCAGGAACTCCAAGTTTCGCTTGGCCCCAGGATGGGCTGTTAAGGAGGTGGTGACCCTAGAGGAGCACCTTGGTTTTGATGGAGGTGGGAGTCATAGAGTCAACTTACGAGACTACCCCCAGGGTCCAGTTCTCCAAGAAGTGTGTTCCTGATGGCCTTTTCTACGTGCCAACAGACTGGGGTTAGGACACGGGCCAAGGAAATAATGGGCTCTGGAGCGGTCTATGCTGGTGATGGTTCCTACTGGAGGGAGGGCTCTTGTCCTGTTGTATATCGACTAAGTTCTTAGAATCCGTCCAGATCAGGAACTGGTACCGGGCTCCTTGAAACCAGTGCCTCCACACCTCCAGAGCCAACTTCACTGCCAAAAGCTCCTGATCCCCCACATCACAGTTCCTCTCAGTAAGCATGAGACGGTGTGACCAGTAGGCGCATGGGTGGAGCTTGCCATCCATGCGGGCCCACTGGGAGAGCACCGCCCCAGTGCCTACATCGGAGGCATCCACTTCAACAATTAATCTAGGGATTGTGGGTCAGACAGCTGTGGGAGCAGTGGATAGCTGCCACTTCCCAAATGTCTCCTGGGCATCCAGCTCAGCCAGCCCTTGGATACCACAAATCTAAGGAAGGTGATGGACAGAGCAAGGAGGATGAACTTCTCCAGTTTCACAAAAAGGTGGTATTCTAAGAGGAACTGGAAGCTTGGTCTGACCTGCAGTGTGTGCTTGTCTACTGATTGGCTGTAAATCAAAATATCCAGGTAGACGAACACGTAGAGGTCCAGGGTTTCCCACAGCACCTCGTTTATGATGCACTGGAAGATGGCGGACACAGTCCTCAATCTGAAGGGTAACACAAGGTACTCATAGTGACCAGATGGGGTGATGAACAGCATTTTGTACTCAACTTGATGGATCTGGATAAGGTTGTAGGCACTGAACAATTTGGTGAAAATGGAGGCTGCTGCAGCATCTCAAAGGCTGAGGTAATGAAGGGTGGACTATAACAATCCTTGATTGTGATCTTGATCAGGCCCCGGTAGCCAATGCAGAAGCACAGGACCCCATTCTTCTTCTCCACAAAGAAGAACCCTGTCCATGCCAGAGAGGTCTAGGATTGTATGAAGCTCAGCGCAAATAGCTCCTGGATGTAATCATCCATGGCCTTCCGCTCGGGACGGCACAAAAAGATTAGCCAGCACCTGGGTTAAGTGGAGCCAGGCAGGAGATTGAAGACACAGTCGTATGGCCTGTGCACCGGCAAATGCTGAGCCTTCTGCTTGCTGAAGACCACTGTAAGGTCCTGGACCTCTGTGAGGATGCTGAGCAGAGTGGGTGTTCCAGATGGGGAAGAAGAGGAGAGACTCCACAGCTAAGTCATGGCCAAGCAGGACCAATGACAACAGGGTCCCTGGGCAACCACATACCTCAGAAGAATCCACCCATGGATTAGCTTGCTGGGCTGGCCAATGCACAGGATGAGAAGCCATGTCTGCCATGTGACTGCCCCAGAGCCCAGGAGGGTGGCCGAATTCCAATCACTCTCCGCCACTAGGATGCGGAACTCAATCACATAGTCTGCCACCAATCTTCTCCCTTGGTGTAAACTCCCTGTTGCTATTAAACTTCTCCATGGCCAGGAGGTGTGGCTGCAGAATGGGGGATGAGCGAGGGGCTTCCAGGGGAGTGTGCTTGGTGCTGGCTGAACCAGGGTGATCAGTACTGGCCTGTGGAGCAGCAGTAATCCCTTGCATCTCTGATCTTAGTTGCTGCAGGGCCTGCTGGTCAATGGCTGTCCCGTGGCCAAGGCAGCCTGGACCTCACCCCCGTCATCTGACTCTACTGGGTTCATTTATAGGCTGAGTCTTTCTGTAATGGGTGGGGAGCTTTATGGGGTAGCTTCCCACTCGGAATTTGAGAAATAACCCAGATACAGACTGTAAACGATGGCTTTATGGGAAACCTGCAGGTGCAGCTGAGATTAATGATTACGAGATACAAATGGTGGTAATAATCACTAGGGGGCATGCCCTCCTCCCCTTCCTTCGCCTCCCAATCGGGGTAGAAGCAGTGGTCTTGGGCCTCCCTCTAGTGGCTGGAGCAGGGGTGACAGCTGGTTCTGCTTTTTTTCCATAGAATACACTACAGTTCAGAATGGCAGCAGTGGAACATTCTACTCAGTCAGTACTGGATACCTTATTGACTTTAGAGCCAAAGTGTAAGCAGGTTTCAGTCAGTTTTAGATACTGTAGAGCCAGAGTGTAGGCTGGTTTGAGTCAATTTTAGAAATGTCACTGACAGTAGAACCGTAGTGTAAGCAGGTTTCAGTCCGTTCTAGATCTTAAGACCATCCTTGGTATTTCTCTGCAGGTAAGATCACTCTGCGAGACCTGAAGCGCTGCAGGATGGCTCACATATTCTTTGACACTTTCTTCAACCTGGAGAAGTACCTGGACCATGAGCAGAGAGATCCATTTGCAGTGCAAAAGGTAAGACACACTCACCTTCCCTAGCACACAAAGTTACTGAAGGCAGAGGGGATTTCTGTTCAGCCAACTGTACACACTCTAGCAGACACACCATCAGGGGCCCTGTCATTTCTTGTGAGAGGAGGACATTTTAGGGTGTAATTTAGCAACATTCAACAATCAAAATGCCCAAACAATTTACTTGGACTGGATCTGAGATCCCCCTTTTAATCTTTTTGTTCTTATTTACTAGAGTTGTCTTTTTGTTCTTATTTACTATAGTTGTGCAAAAATAGAAACAAATGTTTAAACTCCAAACTGGACAGTGTACATATGCAACAACAAGAGGAGCTTTGAGACAAACCTGTTGCAACATTTACAAGTAGTTTATGCTACAGTGCTTGCCAGCTGTCACTGTTAAAAACTACACATAAGTAACTAGCAAGCTAACTTAATAGCAAGGCACCGTACTCTTTCTTGTTAAAGAAAAAGTTTTGGCACTTGTTTAGGTGTCTCTGGGTGGAACGTGATGAAACAGGATGACCGTAATGTTTACTGTATTTATCCCTGAGTTTAATTATGATGTGTACATCACCTTTTACATTCAGATTTACAGTGTGCAGATCATCAACTCACACAGACCCCCATTTCCAGACTCTTCTGCTTCTTGTGTGCTTTTATGATCCTTATAATGTTACTTTGTCTGTATGAACAAAACATAGTGTTATGTTTGTGTGTTTCTGGCTTTATAACATCAGATCATAACATCAGAGGATACAACTGAAAATCAGGCTATCAGTAATTGTGTGTGTATTGCAGGATTTGGATGGAGATGGTCCTGAGCCCTCAGACTGGGATAAATATGCAGCAGAAGAGTACGAGATCCTGGTGGCTGAAGAAACGGCCAGTGAGCAGCTACAGGAAGGGTCAGTATTGTCTGGAAAACATCTGGGGACACTGAGCTTTTCAGAAGGTTTTTAACACAAATAATGATGTTCTCATTGTAAGTTAGCAAAAAAACTGACCATAGTAAACAGAAAGCTGTGTAGATCTTTGCTTTACTGAAGAAGCAGCTGCTTAATTTACTTGGAGAGTAGAGACAAGTGGTACACCCGATTGCTCCCCTTGTTGTGATGTCACTCATCAGCAATCAAGCCTTCCAAACCTTTTAAGTGCTGCTGGAGTAAAAAGAGTTTCAATGAGAGGTATTAACAGAAGATTAGAAAAGGAAAACCGTCCAACCAAACACTTGCTCTTCATATTAAGGAGGACGCTCTGATGAAGATACATCATGAAACCGAAGATAAATACACCCTCAGAATATTGGTAATAGTTTTAGAAACACATATTGAAGTTTTTAAAGTCTTGGGAAAAAATGCTTCAGCAAGAACAATGATAGAACCAAGTTCATCTATAAGGTGCAGTTTAAGACAATGTACATCTAGGCACGGGCGTCTGAAGCATTTTAATGTGAGGGTGTGCTATCACTCGACGTCTCGCGTGTTTCACTCATAAGTCACCCCCTAAAAACCCCCAGTTCCGGTGTACTGATTAATTATTAATTGTCGAAAAATGCTACCATAGCACAAATCGACAGCAGAGTCTATTGATTCATGGTACCCTGTGGAAAAATTCTCCCATTAAGTTTATACAGTTTATACAGTTTGTAGTCAGTTTATAACACTGATAATGATGAGAAATAGGCAAATAATATGCATATAGAGATATCTATCTATCTAGGCTCTTCTCATAATTTAATTGAGAAAAGCCTAGATAGATAGATTGATTTTTAGAGGTGCATAGAGCCAGTTTATATTGTCTGGACAGTGTTGATGTTTCCTACCTTCAGATAGCATTCAGCAAACTGCAGGAAAAGGAATTTTAGAATCAGAATCAGAAAACTTTATTGATCCTTGAGGGAATTGCTTGTGTAATGACTGCAGACACAGACCCCAGAGTAGCGACACACACTCATATGCCCTTGATCTGAACACTGAAGACAACGTGTTGGAGCAAACAAGTTGATGTACAAGTCGCAAGTAACAATTAAAAGAGCTTTTAAGACATCAGTCACTGTAAACCAATGACCCGAACGCAAGGTAGCACAGATAATCCAGCTTCCCTAATACAAGGTAGCACTGAATCCCAAGACTGTGGAAGTGCACATGCGCCCGGTAGCACGTCTTGATGGGGAGCTTGTTTCAACAGAACACCAGACCGGGTTAAAGTCACGTGGTGCAATTAATCAGCGTTATTTATTTTAACGTGTTGTTTTTTCTGTGATTAATTGACCAAAATTGGACACCCCTACTTAAAATACACCACTTTTTTATTGTACTAGCTTGTTCTCACATTGAAAAAAACTGGAAAAATCTTAACTTTAACTCAAGTAAATGTATTTTTTTAAAAACTTCATTAAGAAATAATTATTTTTCAACAAAATCACTAGTGCCACAATTATTGGCACCTCTAACAATCATATAAAATAAATGTAACTAAAGAATTTTTGTAAAATATATTTTACTTTTTTAGGTTGCTCAGAGTGTCTAGGAACTTCTAATTAGTAATCTATGACTTCCTGTGTTTCGGGGCTATAAATGTGACACAGAGGCCCATTTCTCTTAGCCACTCTTCAGAATAGGAAAGTATGCCATTTAAGTAAGGCCGATGTGCGTTGATCTTCATAAGTCAGGAAACGGCTACAAGAAAATAGCTACTTGCCTAAAGTTGCCCATGTCCATAGTCAGTGCATTAATTACAAAGTTTAAAACTACTGGAACTGTGACAAACAAGGCTGGATGAGGACCTAAGTTTATCTTGCCACCACACACAGGAGGAGGATGGTAAAAGAGGTCAAAATTCTCCAGAGCTCACTGAACTGCAGCAGTGTGGCATCTTGGGGTCACCAAGTCTCCATAACAACCATGATAACAACCATCTACATGCCAGCATGTTGTTTGGGAGGTATGCCAGGAAAAAAACCTTTTCTGTCCTTCAACTGCAAATGTAAACGTGAAGTTTGCTAAACACTCCTGGAACTTTAACTGGAACCGTGTGCTTTGGTCACATGAGACTAAGATTGAGGTTCTGGGCAACAAACACTTCAGGATGAATATGTGGAAAAGCACCTCATGGCCACTGTTAAGTATAATGGAGGATCTGTGATGCTGTTGGCTTGTTTCTCTTCCAAAGGCCTTGGGAACCTTGTTAGAGTGCATGGCACCAAAATAAATTTGGTGGCCTCAGCCATAAAACTGAAAATGGGTCGTCATTGGATCTTTCAGAAGGATAATAAGCCAAAACATATGGCCAAATCAACACAGAAATGGTTCACCAGACACAAAATCAACGTTCTTCCATGGCCCCAGACTGAGCTGAAAAGGAGAGTGCGTAAGGGATGACCTAGGACTCTGGAGGATCTAGAGAGATTGTGCAAAGAAGAATGGTCAAAAATGCTTCTCTCTGTATTCTCCAACTTCCTGTTAGGAGATTAAGTGCTGTCCTGTTTGACAAAAGGGAGTTGTACAAAGTATCAACAGCAGGGGTGTCAATAATTGAGGCACACACGATTTCATGTAAAAAATATATTTCTTACTGTGGGATTTTCCCCACTGAATAAATGAACTCAGATTTAAGGTGGGATTTTTCTCCTTTGTTCATTGTGATGTTAAATTATTCACAATATTTATACACATCTTTATCAGGGGTGCCAATAACTGTGGATGACACTGTCTACAAGTGCACAATTACGGATATTAATGGACGTTTTTACGTTGTAATGATTCTGAAATTCTGCACGAGCTCACACAAGAAGTGGCTCATTTTTTGGCTATAAAAAGAATAATAATATTAAAAATAATACTTAAGAAGAACAGTAGTGTGATTGCTGATCCAATCACATTAATAAGCCTTTTTTAGAGAAGGAAAGGAATCAAGAGGCTGTATAATAAAACAGTATGACCAAAAAATGCAAACAACAGACAAGAAACAATTAAATAAAACAGCTGAGAAATGCATGAATTCTGAAGTGCAGTGTTTTCTGTTGCAGGTCTTTTGAGGATGATTACGACTCTGAGGAGCTTTCGGTCCCTTCGGAAATCGGAAATAAAATGGACAAACTGGTGATTTCTGACCTTTCAGCGTGATCGCCCATCAGAAATGCTCTCTCCAACCACAGTTTCCTCTCTCCTCAAAAAACAAAAGGAACTACACTTTTTTTCTACAGTTCAGAAACAGACATTTTGTGCGTGTGTGTGTGTATTTATAAAAAGCTTTTCGGGCTCCCACTAAGGCTTCATGTGCAATATGTCTTAACTGTAATCACTCGGTTCCACTGACTGAGAACTCTTCTTCCCTCCCGTGTAAAAACAAACGAAACTAAACTGCCGGCTGGTTCCATCCACCCCTTTTAAAGAAGAATGAAATAGAGGCGGACTCTTTAGGACACTTTAGGCTTTAGCGTTTTAGTATGAGTGAAATGATGTTGCTGCCATATTTTTGCAGGTATTTTTATGTTATCGTGCTCAGTGCCTATCCTTCTTATATATCTAGAATAAGAAATTTGCATAGCCCCTCCCCCTGCAGACACCAATGAACAGTTTGGTTGTTTATAACTTAGCTTAGCTCGCTATAGGCCTTAATACAAAAAGTATGTCAGACATGCTTATAAATCGAAACTTTGACTGGCCATGTGTGGTAAGAGTATTATATTACTATTCTGTAGTTATTTTATTCCATCACCCATATGGAACTAGAAAGGTAAAAGCATCCTGAGGGGCAGGAACACATTTTAAACTTTCATTAAAACCAGTATTGTCAAAAAACACAATATCAGAGGTTTGTAGAGCAGGCTAGGTTGAAAGCCTTCTTACATCAGTGAAATAATGAATCATGCAGAAGTAAATACACCAAAATAATACCGGGTCCCAAAGCTGTAAGGAGCTCCCATTCTTGACACAGGTGTTAACACACAGTTTGTATCTCCATAGAAAATAACTGACCAATAGAACAGGCTCTGGAGCAGCTGCACATGAATCTAAGGTCACCATGCCCACGGACTAGAGCAGTATTAAGCCTCCCAATATTGGGGTGTGGAGTTTATTCACATGCAAAAACTTGTTGAGACATTAACCCCTTGTATAGACTGAATAGGACACTTTGAGCAAAGTGTGGAGAAAAATGACAAGATACGGCAAATGGTGCACATTAACATTAAGGTGAGCACTTTAGTGCTGAACACTATCAGTGAAATAGTAATATATGGTCACTAGAGGCATTGCATGTTGAAACATGAGCTGATTTTACCTAGTGCTAGGTAGTGAATTGCTAGGCTTTATTTTTAAACTTGACAACAGACGTCAAATTTCAAACTTCACTAAACATTTCCATATTCACATCTTCCCATGTGTGGAAACTAAAAAAGGACAATCTTAGATGCTTAGATGATACTGTTTGAACTACTATGCTTTCCTGCCTCAGCCATATTTTTCTGAAAGTAGACTGTGCTTGATCTGGGCTTAAAGTGGCTGTCCTCTTAACAAAGAACTGTTCTAGGTGTGCGTGTAAACTTCGGGTAAAGCTAAATGGAGACTTAGGCGGCTGAGACAAGTTATTCTAGTGTGTTGGGATTGTTTAAGAATACTGACGTTGACTTGTAATCCTGTATAAAGGTGTGAATAGTGAGTGGTGAAGGTGTTATTTATTCACTGTGAGCTCGATGTGGAAGAGGTTTTGCCTCGTGCCTCAGTCCGTCCTTTGATTCTAAAGGGATTAAGTCAGAGAAAAATCAATGTACAGTTTTATCCGTACCCCAGATGTGGTCGACAGCTACAAAAGTAGCTAAAAAGAGTAGCAGCACTCACCTCTAACTCAGACTTTGTTACTTTAATCCATATTTATAGATAACAGTGAGCCATATAGTGTCAGAAACCACATAAGCAAGTCTATTAGAGATTACTGATCACATGGACACAGTTAGCAGTTTATTTCCCAGCCTCGTGGCTTCAGTTGAAAACTAATAAAGTAAATTAGACTCCAAGCATGTTTTGGCTGATTGACTACATTTGGAGAATGGTGGAAAATTGTGGGAAACCAGCTTCATTTTCAAACAGGTCATCATTTGTGGGCTGCAGGATCTTTGAGAAGTCTTGACCATCAGATACATTGCATATCCACTGACATTTTTTACTGGACCTGCTGTTTTTAAAGCAGTCAAATAGCTAAAGTGTGACTGTAGTAATATCTATGCACCAGGGTAGGGTGCTTTCCCGCCCTTTTTAGTTTTTGACTGGAGGATCATCCTAAACAGTCCTCTAGAAAAGGCCCAGCAGACCCAGACACTGTGCCACAACCCTGCCTCTGCCCGCATTCTCCACCATTCTTTGTCAGACCAAACAAAACACTCCACTTTAAAGGAAGATCTAGTGTTTAAACTTTAAAAGTAAGCAAACTGACTCTACCTATTATAAACACAGATTAGCATCATATGAATATTTTAAGGTGGCGTGGATACTTACAAATCATGTGGAGCAATAGTTTAAGGAAAGTTTAGTTTGCTTTTTTAAAAAATGTCTAAAGTGTGGTCAAAATTAAGGCTTCAGTCTGGCTGCTGCTGAGTTTAGCTATGGTGACATACTTTACTCCATGTTTTTAGATAACAGTGTATTGTACAATGTCAGAAACCACATAAGCAAGTGTATTCAAGATTTCTGATCACCACACGGTTTGTGATGGTTTAGACATGCAGTTAGTACTTTGCTAATTGGTCGGGTATAAGCTGTCCTCACATTAGCCTCATAGCTCCTGTGCTAAAACTAGAGAAACTCATCTTGGCTGACTGACCACCTTTGGGGTAAGTGGGAAGAACTGGGAGAACTCTTTAAAATGTATTTGTCAAGCTTTTTCCCCTCACACCATCGAGCCACTGAGGTTCTTTTGACTGTACATCTCTGTTGTTTATGTAATTAGTGTAATATATTATATATGTGAAGTGTTCCTGTCCAGTAGTGCTGTGTTTTGTAGCCCAACTGTTTGCAACCCTTTCTATAGCCACTGTAAATGTCTTTGTATTTTATCTCGTTTTATTTTTCCCACATGTTCGGCTCTGCCACTGAGTGGCAGGGAGGGGAGTTTTAAATTATGATAAAAAATAATAATCTATAATCTATAACTGCCAGTGTTATAGTGATGTGTGTAATAAAGCTGAAGTGACGAAGGAATTCTGTACAAATTCACTGTAAGACGACAATCAACTGGATGAGTATTTATGCGACAGAAATGACACCGGAGCAATAAACCTGCTGTAGTGTTTTTATCCAAATCATTGGACATAAAGCTAAACCCACATGCTTAAGCATAAACTTGAGATGAACTGCCTCTAACCTGGTCACTTCTGTCATTAACACATTAAAGTCTATGCAAATCCAATCCTCTGCACAGAGATTGGCAGCTACAGGCGCTGTGATACATCAGACAACCTGTTAGTGTGCAACGATTTTTTTTTTTTGAGTTTTTTTTATCATAAATATATATATATGTATTTCCAAGTGTATTTTCTCTGATCTCATGTACGTCTCGCTTGCAGAAGATAAAAGAACTTGAGGAGACCTTCTCTCCTACTTTGATGAGATGCCTCATGTGTTCGCATGACTTTTCTTTATTTTACTTTTGAGAATCTCTGAAAATAAATAAAAAATGTCAAAAACTGTTAATTTATACCCAACTTTTCCTGGGGTGCACCACTGTGTTTGTGTGGCTTTGTGGAGGAAGAGAGAAGCAACCTAGTCTTTTGCTCATATTATGTGATTTTATTTTAAAATTTTTCTAATGTTAGCATTTTATACACGTCCAGTGTTGCAACAGACATGACAGTGTTTAATTAACTGACGTTATAGTTATAACGTTTAAGTTTAAATACACTAAAGTTTACTTATGTTTACTGACATTAACATCCCTGAAATCTGTATTTAATAACATTAACATCACTAACGTCACTATTAACTAATGTTAAAGTTTATTGACATTAAAGTATACTTGTGTGTACACATTAAACGGTATACACATTAAAGTTTACAAGCATTAACGTGTAAATGTCACTAATGTCACTGCTTACTAATGTTAATGTTTGTCTAGAAAGGAAAACAAAGACAGAAAAGGCATGGCAGGTTGTAACAAATTTAATGACAACATTTGCTAATGTTATCACCAGCATAAATCTTAATAATTGCTAACATTAATATATTGTTTGATATATATTGCTAATCGATATATATTGCTAATTCTAAGCATTTATTAATGTTAATATTGCTAACGGTAACGTTTACTATGATTAATATTGCAAATTTTAACAATTACTATGGTAATATAGTAATGCTTACATTTACTATTGTTAATATAACTAAACTTAGCAGTACTAGCATTAATGTCATTAACATTAGCATTTACTAGCATTAGTATGACTGACATTCACTTGCATTAATATCGCATTAATATTACAAAATAACCTTTAGTAAGACTTCCGTAACACAGCAACACCATTATAGTTAACAATTAAGTTCTAAAACAACAGCAGCACAAAATAAATACATCACAGTCGTAACAATATCTGCTGAAATTGGACATATTTTTATTTTTAGGTTGTTTTTTTTTTCAATAATGACTCATCTCAGCACACTACTAATACACTATCTTTGGCTGAGTTATTTGTGGATACACAGACTGCTGCAGTTGGAATGAAGAAAATCAAAACCTCTGTCCAGGATCTAGAACAGTGAGTGTGTTATGGAACTAATGTTCGAGAATTTTGTTTTTGTATCTTGTTGTAGGTCTGAGGTGTTCTGCTTAAGATCTTTGCTGTGGCTTTTTCAATCCCAGTGGTGGTTAATAATGCCGTCCCTGAGAACTCATAGAAGCTCCTTTACATTTACCATGATCACTGCTTGTTGGGTGAAATGTTTGTTACATTCTGGTTTCCTAAACCAACCAAATCTTTTCTTGACCTGCCTTGGTGGAAAAGGGGAACAGAAACAAATTGGGCTTCCCATACCCTAAAACAAAAAAATGAATTCATCTTAAGGTGATCCCTCATCACAGATTCCTAGTCTTCTCCTTGGAGTAGCCCTGTACTGCACATTTTGGTATTTCCCCTGCTCTAATACATCAAATCCAACTGATTGGCTAATTGATAAGTCATTCCTGAGGAGAGCTGGTTGTGTAACGGCAGGAAAATACTAAGATTGGGGACAGAGAGCTCCAGAAGGAAGCACTGAAGGAAAGTGTAGATGTAATGAAGAGGTTTGCTCACTGAGTGGCAGCACTGTCTCTACTGAAGTTCACAGCAGCGT